>JAHZMX010006499.1:0-10096 GCA_027743895.1 Seira musarum | reverse complement strand
AAATAATCACGAGAGTTTGGGCTTTCGGATAAGTGGAAATTTTACATGAAAAAAAAAATAATCTGTTGGAATACGGGACAAAAATTCAAAAAAGGAATCAAGACAATTTTTTAAAAAATTAGGTTATCATATTTTCAACCGAATTCCTTTGTACATGGAGCTATTTACACAAACTCGGCTGCAAACTAAAGCTAATTGGTGTCGCTTTGGCTCATTGCATTCACTATTTTTTAAAATAAAATATATCTCTTGTAATTCGAAATTTCATTACGTTTTTGTCGCTATATATGGATCATGCCTTATCTGACTCGCTTTTTAAGTTTGCTTTGAAGTTAAAGCTTTTATAAGGAAATAAATTCTTACCAACTGCGCTGGAGGTAGAATTGTGAAGAGCAGAATCATCGTCTTCCAAACTCAATCTACGAGACCCTTCGCGTTTGAGAAGTTGTACTGCGGCCACATACTTTTTCAACTGATGTTTTAAAATCTCATTTTCCTTACTCAAAGAATCTATTTTGGCTTCCAAAATTTTTATTTGATTATTTGAACTTCGCTTTTCTTCAGCCAAGTCCGCGCGGAGCTTTGCCACTGTCTCTATTTCACGATCAAGAATTGCTTTCAACTTTATAATCGCATCTTCATGGTGCATGGAATACTCGATATTACTAGTTGTGACATCGGTTGCATTATTAAGGGTATCTTTTGCCACCAAGGATAGGCCGATAGATTTATTTGAGGTCGTCGGCGTTACTGGACTTTGAAGTTTCGAACTACTACAACTGCTAGCGGAAGTCCCATGCCCTCCTACATCTAAGTGTAAATCAAGAAGTTCCCTGGAATCGTAACTTGGTACAGGTATCAAATCATGAGCAAGATCCAAATGCCCGCTGCTTCCGGTATTTTTATTTGCACTAGAACTTCCACCTAAATCGCTTGCAATAGGTTTTAGCCTTTGACTAGGAGACATTTCTAATCCAACTAAACTTACACTTTCTAAATCTAATCTCTCTGAGCAATCCGAATACACGGAATTCACGGATATACAATCCACAGATTTGAGTGACGTGGAGCATATTGATGGATCTGTGCTGCTAGCCTTAGTGTCATTTATAGTTATCTGCGATGATGAAGGTATCGAAATAGGAGTTTCTATTGAAGGCTCCGAAGATTCATTCTCACTGACTGTCAAACCGTCGTGTGTACTACAACTTTCAACATTCGACTCCCGTCTACTATCACAAGCTTCAGGTGTGTTTCCTTCCATTTCAGATGGTGCCGTTATAAGAACATGTGCTCCACTGTGATTTTGGTAATTCTGAAAGGAAGAGTTAACGCTTTCCTCATCATCCCTGCGAAAAGAAAGGGATTTTTTCTCCGTTGGCGTACTGACAGCTGTGGCAGGCAAAGAAGAGTATAAGCTAGACGTTCCTACACTACCGCTGTCTAACGATCGTGACCCATCATTATCATCGTCGTCAAAAGATACAAAATTCACGGGAGGTTTTTTCTTTTTCTTCTTAATATTTTTGTTCTTTGTTTTTTCTTCCAAAGATGAATGATTTGCCTCAGCTAGTGGTTTCGCTGGGATAGCGGAAGGAACGTTTTGAGCCAAAGCGTTTGGGGAAAGTGCGAGGATTGCTTGATCAGCTATTTCTATTGAATCTTGAGAACTAAGAATGGACGTCGCTTCAGGAACCTTCAAAGCACGTAAATAAAAAATCGGTATCAGTACAATATGAAATGAAGTACTATAGGAAAAATCTACTTAATATTTAATACGACTTACTACTTTTTCCATAACGTGCTTCAGATCATCTAATTTGGGATTATCCACCGTAAGCGCAAACAAAACAGAACCTAAGCCAGCTGCTGTTTGCGGAAGTATTGAATTTAATTCGTGGTCCCGAATAAAAGCCCACTGTTCATAAAAATCGTCTAGATTCTGAAGTGACAAGATAATGAGAATATAACGTTCTAGTGAGTGTTCATTCAAGGAAGCACGAATCCATGCACGACATCTTCCCACATCAGTCCGGACGTTATGAAGAAGAAGAAATCGTTCAGCTTCGTGCTTGGAAAGTTGAGATTTAATTATCGGCCAAAAAGAAGTATCGGAATAACGCAAAGCTGCCGGAACCTGAAAAAACACGAACATAAAAAGTTTTCTCTCGTGGGAAAGAAATAACAAGTGACATATAACACAACATGACTTTCAACGCTCTTACCCAAAAGGCTGCCTTGGAACTGGAAGACTGTTGTGAAGCATTTTTGAAGCCGTGGGAAAATACATCTTCATAAGCTGCACATAGGCGAGCAACAGACTCATCATCTTCTGTCGCTAGTTCCGATCTAGAACCAAATCGACTTTGACATCCTTTCACTCCATCTAACAGCCGTGTGAGAAGAGTCTTTTTGAAATCAGTATTTCGAATTTGATCAGAGCTCATCTAAATGGTTAAAATTTAAAACTATTGTGAGAAATGTTTCTCGTCATACACAAAAGTTTTTTGGATCGTACTAAAAATCCTGGGTTGTGTTATTCACATGTTGAAGTAACGAACTCACAACATTGAAACAGTTTTAAATGACAACATGACATTACATGAGAAAACACTTTTCTTACACTTGCAACACTTACACTAGCAATTGTAAACTTTTATAGCTACATATATTCTTTTGCTGTCATCATTCGCTATGTTGCCACTTGTTTTCATCCAATTCTTTAGTGTCGTTATCTCATGGCGGCCCTGCAACAACATCAGAGTAAAATTTTATCAATGAACCACAAATAACGCATTTTTATCGTAATGGAAAGCCCAAATAAGTTTCCTACGATTATATGACCCACGAAGTCCCAGAAGCAAAAATATAATTGCTTAAAGCCAATAATAGTTTGTCATCAAAGAAATGGATTAAATTAGATGGATTAAAATATTTCATGCGAGTGATAAAAGTGGCACAAGCACTTTAAGTATGTATGTCCTGGAATTAGTTTTGTCTAAAAAAATTAGTAATTAATGGTATTGCAAAAGAACATGAGAGCATGTTACATGATAGAGAAGAGAGAAATTTTAATGGCAGCAACCTCGTAAAAAGATCATTGGGTCAAGTAGGTATTTTATTTTACTCATTTCCACATACAAAGGCAAGAGGCATGCAAAATTCGAGCATTAGCTTTACCCTAGCTGATTTAAATTGCATATTTGTTTGAATATATGTATTTTTGTTACAAAACTCAAACTGTCAGATCGACAACCAGTACATTACTTTTCGCTGTAATACTTCTTATTTTCGAGATTCATTTTTTCAGTCGAGTCGAGTTTGAGTTAATATTGCCAGTTAAAATTTAAAAAAACAGGGTCAATGAAAAAAATGGAACTTTTTAAGGCACAGAAGCACAACAATTTTTTAACTAGATATCCTTATTAAGTCAATGAATCAATTTGTACCCAATTTGTTCAGTTCATGTCTTAAATGGTTAAGAAGAAATAGAAACACATTAAGAAAACTATAAAATGTATTATGTATATAATATCATCGAAATATATGAAGTTTATACATTTGCTTGATTGAATCGGGGTACTTCATGAAAATAGTATGGACCTGAACAGAAAAAAAACAAATGTTTCCACTATACTTAATGCTTCAAGCTTTTATTTATTGTCGATTCAACCAAAAACGATATAGTTTTGCAACTCTGTTGGTCTTCTTCCTCCCATTAGCAATCACAGCTTGTATGCTGTATCAAGTGGGCGTATTTTAAAAACAATTTCCAACATCGTAGACGTAGACGCCTATAATTGTTTAGTCTACGGTGATGCCTGCGCCTTAAGCTTCATAACGGAATAGGTGTTGGAATAAAATGACGGATTTAATTGAAATGACGTAAGAGTCTCTAAATACGCAAGTTAGTTAAGATCAAGACTATCGACTCAAGAGTTGGGCAAAGAGGTTGATATGACTTGGTATTAATATCAAGGCCAAAAAGCGATATGTGAGTGATATTTTATTTCACTGTACCAGAAAACGTGTAAAAGGCGAACAAAATCAGTACAAGCACTGCAGTTTAATCTTCTTATAATTATCACATCTTTCATAGCACAGCACAAACACCTTCCATGAATAATTTTTTGCTTCTAAATGACCATTCCTTTTTATTTACAATCATGGGCAAGTCAAAAGTATTTTAATTAAATTGTGAATTACATTCCACATTAAAAATGCAAAGTTACAAAATTCATTTATCGGAGAAGAGACGCGAGATGATTGAAACGGGATTTCAGTATCGTATCCTGAGTCACTTGATGACTGGATCAAAGAAAATCGTAAGCTTTTCTCATGCCATGGATTGGAAGGTGAAAGAAAAATGTGCTCCTGTGAATTAATTACCAAACACACAACATTTACATAAAACTGGGCACGAAAATAAATGTATTCAATTCAACCAAACTCAAAAAACTGAACTACACAACTTTGAACTGTTTGAACAAAACTGTCAACAAGCATGAACAGATGATACAGCTGAACACACCAGCATGCAGCAGCTGGCCTTCATTCTCAAACTGAACAATAAGCATAACCATGCAGTTTGACGAACATAAAAAGCAGGTCTAGTCTAATAGTAAACGAGCCACCTACGACAAGAAGCTTTCATAAGACCGTTTCAGCTTTCACCTAATGCGCCTAACTATTGTTGAAACTAACTATGAAACTATTGTTGTTTTTTTTCGCAATCGTGCAATGGCAAATGGCAATCAAGTCTGTATTGGCTGATGCAGTGATGCAAAAATTTAAGATTTCTCTTTTCAAAAACGTGATTTGATAAATAAATATTGAATTTGAATTCGCATTCTCATGTCTGATGTTCTCAAGATTCCCATAATACATCTTACTTCGTCCATTTCCTCCGTTCAGAAGAACGAGACCATATAGACTATAGTGTGTAACTACATACTTCTGAATGATTCAGTCGCGTAATTTTGACGCAAAGTAACTGTAGTTAGTCAAGTCAACAATAGTCAGATAGGAAAAATGAGTGCATACATGCTTTCTTGCTTATAGATTTGGTAATTTTCAGTTTTCATTTCACTTCACGCAGCTCAGCGTAGGCAGTATAAAACAGTACGTAGTGGAGTCGAGTCAGATTCCCCGTTCCCGTCTTTGTTCAACAAGAAGCCTTATTGCATCTTGCCTAATTTACTTATGCAGTAGCTCAATGGCTAACTGAACCATTATACTCTATGGTTGAATGAGATGTTGCATGTTGGCCGAGCGGGCGCATTTGGAATACCACCTTGCTTCTATGTCGTTTTGATCAAAGAGAAGTTCCCATAAGCAAAGCACTTGAAACCTATGACTTGGTATAATTGTAGTTGAATGAATACATTTTAAGAGGAAAAGGTGAGTTCAAGGAAGCAGCGATAATTTATAATTTTGTTTCGAAAACAAGGATTAAAAAATAATATATCGTGCAAACTGTAAAGTATTATTAGAAAATGAGTACTAAAATTTTGGTTTTTTAAATTCCACAGGTTACTAATTCGCAAAGTTCAAGATGGGTCGCCGACCAGCGCGGTGGTAAGTTAATTTCGTTTGACAATATTTAACCGAAAAGGGTGTAATGGATTCAAATGTTTAAAGGCGTTCAGTATTTAATGAAATGAAAAATGTAATTGTTACAATTAACTGGGTCAGCTCAATGTTGTAAAATTATGTAACGGTTTGTTTCTTCTTACATTGGCATTATGTTGATTTTTTATCTTATCAGAATGATGGAATGAATAGAAACTCGTTGAGAATGTTGGATTGCTTTTTTAAAAATTACATTTCCGACATTTTGACCCAGTTTAATTGCTAAAAATGATTTAAACAACAAAACAAATATTGATTTGCACTCCCCTCAACCATTACGCTTATCGAAATGAGTTCTGGTTAAAAGCTGTGTGCAAATAGTAAATTATCCCCTTGTCGCCTCCCGTGATTTGTATACTATCGTCACTGGAGTGAACTTCAAGTGGAAACAATTCAATTATTCCTTACCACAACCTAGAAATCAATCATTGCAATTCAATGTATGCAGCCTTTGTTGGTGTTCGTACAAATGTTGAGGATGGGTTATAATGATGTAATTAATGATTAATATATAAATCTTTTGACGTTTCTTTCAGCTTGACTCATTTAACGCTATTCACACCTTTTCACCTATACATCCTATTCCTCTGAAAAACTAACTAAAACCTTTTTTTTATTTTATTTAGATCTTTGTTTCCAAGAAGTGGGGATTTACGAAGTTCGAACGACCTGATTACGAAAAGCTGAAGAGTGAGGGAAGACTTGCTCCTGATGGATGCAACGTCCAGTATCGCCCAGAACATGGCCCTCTTAGTGCATGGAAAAAGGTCCAGGAGGAATTGGCAGGATTAGCCTAAACATTTCACTTTTGAAGATCCATTTTTGCAATGCTAAATCCTCTCGAAGCCGTTTTGAAAATAAATTCAAAAATTTATATGAAAATTTGTATTGTTTTGACATGGTCATTTCATTTCTTTCCATCTCGCTTCATTTCATGTTATGAACTCAAGCAATGTATTTTATCATTAACGTCTATCCAACCGCTTTATAAATCTAGATAGCTGGATCGTATTTAGTAAATAATTCATTGCGACATTCTATGCCTCAGGCTGAAAAATATATTCTGTTTTCAGTGTTCGGAATGGTTCTTGTCTTTTGTTAAAAAATATGTTTATGTACTGTATTCATGCGGACCAAAACCAAAGATACTGGAAAATATAGGTACAATTGTAAGTTAAAGGGTTTTCACAAAATGACATAAACTGGGGATGGCGACTTGCGTGACAGATGCATGCGATTTTGCAGTCTAATCTAGAAATCTAGTCTACTAATTCTCGTACCACTCGCTGTCCCTACAGATATTTCAAAATCTTCAATCTTCTTACATACATTGCCATGCTCGTGGTAAGCTTTTTAAAAAGAAAATGATAACCCTACACAAGTCATTTTGTCATAGTATTTATACATAATACAGATTGTCTTCAGTGCTTCAGTCATCATATCATAATGTGAAAGTGACTTCATAACTTACATGGTGCGGTGGTGGGTGACTGGGTGAGGTGAGATTGCGTTACTATAACTAGCTATAGCAAATACACGCTTCAATTTCAAACTCTCTAACTTTATTTTATCGCTTTGCATTGACTATGCCTTCTTGAGCTTCGGTGCGAGTAATAATAATGTAACTTACTACTTACTACTTCTGATTGTATGAAATACTTGAAGTAATGACTAATAGTAATGACCTATGTGCTTGTATTGTGTGTTCGGTTCAATTACTACAACGATTATCTTTTATCATCATATCCCATCCATATCAGTGTCAGTATGATCACATTAAAGATGGTCATGGCTCGAGTTTACTTCGAGTCGAGTAGCTCTCATCAGTGCATATTCTCAGATTACTAAGAATACTTTATTTTTGGGGTGAGACGGTTAAAGGACATGAACAAAGCATAAAAATAATTAAGGTCTGGAATAAAATGGCGTTCAAGGGAAAGCGCGTAATAATTACTGGGGCGGCCGGATGTAAGGAATTTTTGAAAGTCAATAAGTTAAAAATATCTTCATAAACTAAATATTAATGCAGAGTTTTCATTTCAATTTCTTCATGTTCGTTTTGTACATTTATTTACTTTTACTAAATAGGTCTTGGAAGAGCACTTGTTGAGCGTTTGGAGAAAGAAGAAGCTATAATTTTTGCTTTGGATAAAGACGAGACAGCCTTGGCGAAGTTGAAGGAAGTTCATCCTTCAATCAACACTGTAACCGTTGATTTACTCCATTGGGATGGTACTAGAAGTAAGGTTGAAGCAATTGTTAATGAAGAACCCGTGGAGTACTTGATTAACAATGCTGGTCTCGTCATGCCCCAAAGTTTCCTCGAAACTACTCAAGAAAATGTTGATCTGTAAATTTTAATTACACAGAAAAGCATGTACCAAACTAATTCATAATGAGACAGTCATTTTTAGACCTTTGTCTTTGCAGGTCATTTGGCATCCATTACAAAGCCGTGCTAAATATTTCTCAGGTAGTGTCAAAGGCTATGATTGAAAACAAAATAGCTGGATCGATCGTGAATATTTCCTCTGTCGTAAGCTATAGTATAATTAAGTATCTGGAGTGCAAAACATCTTAACGCACCAAAGTTGTAATGAATAATATGAATCTGATATTTTTCTGTGTAGACATCCATCCGTGCGTCAGAAAATCTTGGTGTTTATTGCTCATCGAAAGCGTCATTGGACATGCTGACCAAAGTCATGGCATGCGAATTGGGTGCTCATCAAATTCGAGTAAATTCTGTCAATCCAACTGCAATCTGGTCGCAAATGGCGATGAAGCTTCCACATAATGAAGGCTTCATGAGACGCACTCCATTCAAAAGAATAGCTCAGGTTCCTGAAGTAGTAAATACTGTCATCTTTGCCTTGGGCGACCAATGTCCCATGATGAATGGTAGTTTTCTTACAATTGATGGGGGATATTCCGTATGCGCTAATTAAGTAAGTAAATGCTACTGATTTGCACTTGTTTTAAAAACTTTGTCAAAATAATTGTAGTAAAAAATTAAATACTTTTAGGCTTCGACAGAAAAGGAAACCGTTTGTATTTTTTATTTCATAGGATTATTATTGTCGAAAAGGCCAACAAAAGCTCATAAACGATACTCGTTTTCATACCATAACCGTATCGTAACTTCGAAACATTTCATAAATCTTCATAATTTCAATTTTCATAAAACCAATTAAAGCATGATCTACGCGACGCGAGTTTAGTAAAAAGAAAGATTAGGTAGGTACACATTACATTTCACACTTATCAATCCGCCAGTGAATTTATCTACAATTCTTGCGAAACTTTTCCTTCCCAAAAACACATCATGTATTTCATTATATTTAATTCCTTAATTGCATCAAAACCTCAGATAATGTCAATATTGGAAATAGAAATATGGAAATTCCACAATTGCATGACATATTGAAAAGGAACAACGATTAGTATTCGTGCAAAGTATTAATTCATTCCTGTTTTACGTACATTTTGATTACGTACATAATACTTTCTCCTTTTAATGCAGTCATATTTGTTTTGACTGAAGGCAACCAAGCTAAATATTTGTGACCTTTCTCTATTTTTCCGGCCATCGTCTACCACCTAACAATAACCGCTCTCAGCATTTCTATTGCTCATCAAGGGCAAAAAGACAATGTACGAAAGCAGATAAAGATTGTCCTTGCCGAATGTTTCCGATTCTCGTCGATTCCATGTCTGCAAACTAAACCGATTTAAAATTATATCAGCTTTAGCTGAACATGACCCATTGAAGTGGGATTTATAAATATGTATTTAATATGAAATTATCTTAAAAGTTGTACTTTGTTCCCATTTACTTTCATAGTTTCATCGTTTTAATTCTTGGAATCACATTCTTCATGCATTTTAAAATGTGTGTACCTACCTACAATATAATGTAAGAGTTTCTTTGAATTTGTATTGTCATTTTAATAACACAACCTTAACCTGCTCGTAGACTACATACAGTACTGTAGTAGTTCGATCGCCGCCAACGACAGAGAGTGTGTTTAACACAGGTAGTTAGTACACGTATGTATATGCATAATAAGTAGTATCCAATCCTATTATTTTTTACCCTTCGGTGACGTAGTAGTCGTATCATCTCATCATCATCATCATATTATCATTTCGGTATAAGGTCAGTGCCCAAAGCGTGCAAGCAACAAGAATCATTACAAAATTCAAAAGAAAGAAAATACACTTCGTCGCCGTCGCCTCCTTTGATGCTTGTTCATATCATGCTCATCGTCAACATCATCATATCATCATTTCATTTTTCCAATCATACGATATGCTTGCGTGCAGTGCAAAGCGCATGTAGGAACAGTAGGAAGTAGGTATACTATACACCAAGAAGGGAGCAAAACTGCTACATAGTGCAGTATGGCAATGAATGCATGTGGCGTTGATGCTGGTGGTGATGCGAGTAGGAAGCAAAAACAAA
>JAHZMX010006498.1:0-13022 GCA_027743895.1 Seira musarum | reverse complement strand
CACCAGTGGTTCAGCGCAAACACCAACCCAACATTCCAAAACATGTACACACTTTTTCAGACCTTAGTGCATCTAAATGTTTTTAGATTGCAACACACGTAAAACGAGTTAAACTAAACCAATTGATACCGGCACAACGTTTGTAAATGGTGAACGCGATTTAAATATGTTATACTGCGTGTAAACTGCGCCACTGCGCCTAACCCTAGGCGATATATTTATTATGAATTATATCTAAAGAACCAGCAACTGTGTTTGTTTCTTGTTTTATTTGTTTAAGGTTGGCATTTTTTAAAAAAATCGTTACACTTTTTATATTTCAATGTTTAATTGTTTTTAAATGTAGCCACGAAACAAGCGGCTACCTTTTTGTCAATTGTTTGCACGAAGTTGCCATATGTTAGTTTTTATGTCTCTTGATAATGCAGAAAGATAGTGCAAATCATGAAACAGTAATACCCATTCCTATCCACCTGGCCCCATCGAAAATCGGTCAAAGTTAGGTTACTGTTAAATTATAATTTATACTTTACTTATGGATCAGATCATGATATTTTCCATGCTGGAATACTTGTACTTACCTGCACCCACGCATACACTTCTCGTTTTCTTTTGATCTCATGTTCTCAATCTTATTCGATCCATTCACTCTTGTGCTTCATCTGAATAAACACTTAAAGCCACAAATGCTCATGTTCGTCTACCGATCAAATCATTATGCATATACTGCATTCATCTGAACCTTAACAATGATTCCCCCTTTCCGTTACATTAGAAAAAGAGAAAATACCATCATAAGTAGAGTCTTATTTTGACTTGAAATTACTATTTACAAAGACATGTTCAGAACAATGAAATGTGATGGAACTTTATAAAGTTATGTAACCCGTTGTCATAAGTCGAATGTTTTTATCTGCAAGAACTTTAAACTCGACTTTGAGATACCCCAGAGTATTTTGTTTATAATTTTTTCGTTACTCTGAGAACATGGATTATAAATTATATTTATCTCTTGGATTTGTACCTCGAATTCAACAATAAATCGGCAGCCCACTTCTAAGTTATGGTCTGAAAGAGATAAAAGCCGCAGTTTTATCGCGCCAATTTGACGTCGGTGATAACACGGGACACAAAACACTCAACGCCAAATCGCATAACGTCCCAGGCGGTTAAAACATGTCATTTTCTATCGAAACTAGTGTAGACTGCTCTCAATTCTTACAAATGCTACTGCGACGAAATCGCCATTATCAAGTCCGACAGGATTCTTGACTAGATTGTACAAACGTACAATGCTATACATTTTGCAGATTCAGCACCAATACCTGCACTTATGTTATTAACAGCTGGGAAAATAATGAAGCAATTGTGATCGAAACTAAACAGAGAGAAAAAAAAAACTTAGTCGTGGAAACGGAAATATTTTCCAAGAAACCCCTGACCCACCCATCAGGGTAATCCCTGTTGGGTTTCTGTAATCAACGCTCAAAAAATTCAAAAAAAAAAGTTAAAAAACTACATTACATGGTAGATTTTTGACTGAATGTGTAATAATAACTGGAGTTTTATTATTAGCTTTTAAGCTGCCAAAAAAATATTTTATCATATGTATTTCCTTGAAATATGATCAGAAAAATGTTTCAAATATTTTTAGATACAAGATATACATGATGAATTGATAATTTACACAATACAATGAATCATTTTATTTTACCATACAAGTAAAGTTGTTTTAAGTAAAGGACAGTGAATACAATCCATTGCGTTGCCCTATACTCATTGGAAGTTTTCATACCAGCTGCACAACAGCCTAAAATATATTCAATCCACTCATTCTGCAAATGCAGAAATAGTTGTATGCGCTTATTTTATTGCGTCCTTTTTCAATTCAAGAACTGTGAAAAGTAGACATTGTTTTTATCCCTTCTGCAAGTTTCACGTCCGTCGTATTGCTAACGTTTTCAACAATGTTAACCATGAAATATTTGCGGAACCAGTATCCGATTTCCTACTCCACCAGAACTGGGACCTGGGACCTACAACTTCCGAACTTTATTTTGCTAGGATGTTTAAATTGTTGGCTCACATTTAAATTATTTTACTCGGTTGTTTGCGGAATTCAATTTCAAAAGTACATTCTTTGAAATTGAAACATATAAGTATGGGGATAAAATAAAACGAAGAAGTCTTAAAGGTTATCATACTATTTCATGTGTTGATAATTTGCCGCTGGAGTCTGTCCCATACAACGTTATTAAGAACGGACACAAAAATGAGATTGTCAAGGAAACTCTTCTAAAAAAATCTACAGAAATGGGCTCAAAAAGATAATTCAGAGTACATGTTTCTCTGACGTACGCAAAAGTGAGGTCCAATACCTGGAGTAATGCCACTAAAATGCAGCAATTTTGCATTTCATTAACGTCACGTAAAACGACAAGTATGTCTTGTGGCATGTCTTGAGTGAACGCTGCAGGCTTTTCTGGAACACCGAAAATTCGTCGATATGTATCCCCGCAACTTATGATACTTCAGGAGGTCTAGACCCACAATATATGTCCTAAGTATTTCATGTTAGAAGCCAGGACGAGGATGTTCTGCTTTTTCATTATCTTCAGGACGAGATGGAAGAGTTAAATTTTAAATTCAACCCTAGAGTACATCTTGCAGGGTTATCTGTAAAACCAACATGTGCTTGATAGCGTAGACGTATGCGATAAAATATCAGCTGATGTACACCTAGATATAGAAATCTGATTACTTCGTATTACATCCTCTTTTATATTAGGTCATTTATATTAGCTATACTTTTATTATTTATTGCCCAGGTTCTTTTAAATTTCAAATCCGAATCGATATCGGCCCAATAGAAACTCAACTCGCAGAGCAGGAAATATTGCCGTTAAGGTTGTGGTGAAGAAGTCCAAACCTCATTTTGATTTAAAAATTTTCATTTCATGAAAAATTTTAAATTACATACAAATAGTTACAACCTGAATTGCCATACTTAAGTGGAAGGTGAGTTTGTCAATTGACAAGGCCGTTAATCTTGTAATGAATCAGTGACGCAGGTAGTTTTAACTGGGTGTGGGAAATAACCATATTGGGTATACTCGTAAGACCATTTATTATGAGTCGTAATTTTCCTCTTCAAACATTAAGCAAATAATTTAATAATTTTCATCCAGGTTCGTTTGCTTTTACACCGGCGACGAACTTTAATCAAACAAAATACTTTACAGCGTGAACGAGTTTCTTAAGCTGCAAAAATTGCTTGGCCGCTTAAAACGCTCTGAAAAGTTTTAGAAACCGCTTCTGCCAAAGCGACACCTACTTTATTGGCTCAATTGAGTTAAATAAGCATGTCACAAGGTGTCGTATACGTTCTTTTAAAATGCCCATGATATGCCTCGCGTAATCATACAACGTTGTTCACACGGATAAGTTGATATGTACCAGAACCTTGTGGGTGAATCTCGTAAAATATGAAATATTCATTTTCAAGTGGAAAACCCGCACACGACTCAGCACAGCATCGTCAGGTAACAACTCCAGTCTCCAGCCCCTAAATAGAAGTTAATCCCTTTATGGCGATACCTACCTTTACGGCAGTAAAAGTTCTATTGTGTTGGTATTGAAAATTGGATGCGTGCTCAATTGATAAGTATGTTTTAATAACACTGAACAGTAAAAACTTTTTAGAGTCAAAGCAGCGCCTCTTCATTCCAACCACGCTAATATAATTTTAAGGGCTCTTTTACGGTTCAATTTTCAAAGAATTTGTAAATAACAATGCAAACAGAGGAGGATGCCTCGGACAATTGAATGGCTCAAGTGAAAAATAGCTTCACATGATAGTTTGCCGACTTCAACAGCAAATCATTAACTTAGTCTATAACTAAAACCATTGGGCTGCCAAAACGTGTGCGCTAAAAATCATTCAATTTTAAAAACTCGTGTGAATGAATGAAGAATACAATCCAACTGCTTGCAGAAAGGAAATTAAGTTACCTGACACACTTTAAATGTACAAGGCAATCAAAGGGAGTGACGATCAACGTGTCAATTGTTTCATTAACCTGATCAATAGCAGCAAATACAAGAACCTGAAGAAAGGATCGAAGGCCATGAAGAACCATACTTATTATCATTTTTCTGCAAGAACCATAAATTTAAAAAAAATCGCTTATGCATCATCAGTACACCGATGATTCATTTCCACCATCTATAAAACCCAATTTGGCGCTTAAAAATTTTATTGTGAAGCTCTCAGATAGCATGACTTAGAAGCTTAAAATTAGTGATTCCACAACAGCGGATCAAATTTTGCTTAAAAAACTCAAAGCAAAAATCTAGAATTTTTTAACGACTGCATTTAATCCACAAAAACAAATATCAGTGGGGATATCCTTGAAGTTTTAGAGACTGCTTGAAACAAGATAATACCAAAGTTAGTTTTGCCTTAGCTGAATTCACAAATGTGCACCATGCTTCAATAAACAACAACGTTGCCCGAAGTGTGTCACAAAAGTCGTACAAAATCAGCTTAGCTAAAATCGCATAATCCCGTCCCTGCCGTATTGATCCTGTTTGTTACGACAGGCCTGGTTGGGTCAGCTTCTGAAGTTGAAATTTTGGATACCTTCTAAATCATAGGTGTGGGAAGTGCAAAGGCAAGTCCATTAATATCTGCATCTTTGAAATATGGACTAAAGGCTAACACCAGTGCCAAAAAGGACAAAGCCATTTGCTTCAGTTGTGATACTTGGAGGCGTTTAAAAATTTAAAGGAAAGTCATCTTGAAGTTTAATGTCATAGATAATTTGGCATTTTTGTTGACATTGAATGTCAAAAGAGCATAAATTGGAAGGGCTTAACGACTTAGCGGAGTATGCAATTGGATCGATTAAACTCGACCTCACTCGTACAACCAATTTCCACGAGCGTCTTTGTCGAGATATTCGTGTAAAGAACATCATCAATTTCTTAGGAATCTCCAAAAATGGCAGAGAAGCAACTCTACTGTACCTTCTTGTTAAACCAGAGAGTTATTAATTAAACAAGCAATAGATCACTTGTACTGTCCTATTCCAAGAGGTTATGTGGAGGCCGTCTTTTGGTTCCTGTGCTTTGTTGCAAAATTCTAGATAGGAGTAGGAGGGACATTATACTTTTTCAAGATACGTTAGGCCTCTCTGTTTCAAACCGTTGAAATTGGATTGCATTAGTTTTCCATAGAGTAAAAATTATTTTAATTTTAATTATCACATAATTCTGGTCTCCAGGTTGTCCTACGAGAATTCACATGTGTTGTACTTTCGTTTCAAATAAATTTATCTATCTCGTTTCTTACATTAGAAAACGAGAAAGCACTGACTATGAGCCTATAGTTTGCCACGTGCAATTATTTATTTATTTTTTATTTAACCAAAAATGGTCCGTAAAAAAGTAGGTCATTATGACATCTATGAGGCACTTCCAGACGCCCTAAAATCCAAATTTAACACTTTCAAATTTTATCGCATTGCTACCAAATTGCATAACATGCAAGTAAATAATAGTGAACAAGCAACGACAGCTGATCAAATTTTGTTTACACTAACTCAAGGCGGTTAAGTACACCCTTTTTTCATTTCCAACGACCACGTGCAACTCGTAAAAACCCATGTCTGTGAAGAAGTGCTTGTAATTTTAGAGGATTTCTGGAACAACGCAATACTGAGGTTTTGTTACAGTTAAATTCGCAAATGCGAATCATATTACTTACAAACAACTACAAAACCACCCGAAATGTAGGAAACAAAGTCAAAGAAAGCCGTTGAAATCCGTTACCCGCCGTATCAATTATCTCTGCTACGCCTATCCCTCAAATGTGGGACTCAAGAATCATTATACATACAAAATCAATTATGTCACACCTGACGAATTTACTCCCCTACAAATTTGCTTCCGTAAATTCTAAAACCCACCACCTTTGAATGGCATCATTTGCTTTTGAATGCGTCAACTACTTCCTAACAACATAATATTGCTTAACATATTCCCTGGAATATAGGATGACGTCGATATACCGCCTATATAAGTTGCCTACAACCTTAAACTTCTGCTCCACAACTTATACCAAAACTTATATTATCGTGGTAGAAACCCAATTATCGATGGTATGAGCGACTGCTAACTGAATTGACTTTCTTTATACGTCCAATCCACCTGATGAACACCTTATGCTTTGCTCAGAAATTAGGAACTAGCCAAACTTTTTGGATATCCGTTTACGTTTAAGTGTCTTTCAAAATTTTCACCTGCTGTATAATTATCTTACAAATTTCATCGACCGTCTCGACTTGGAAGGTGAGTCCGTGGTACAAGAAATTTTACCCGGCCTGGAATGTATAGAATAAATTGAAACCATCGTCTATATTTAAAAATGGCAACACAATTTTTTAGCCAAATTTTGGCCAGTCCATAAACAATCCCGAAAGGTTCATCATTTGATTGAATGAGGTATGACCTTCTTATTTGTTACTTCTTAGTTACGGTAAACTGTTAGGCGATTACAATAATTAACAATAATGTTTCACAAAGAGTTTACATCTACCCTGAAGTAAAACTCCTAATTAAATTATATACAGTACAAGGATGTCTTTGGTAAAACCAGCATTGTTAGAACGAGTCACTAATCAACTAGTTCTAAATCAATGGTTGACTTTCAACAACACAACACATTAAACCAGTATTTAAAATGACCGATGATAAGTTCTTGATAAATAAATACGGTCTTAACATAAAATTAGCTCCAACTCTGCAAAGCAACAATACTGAAAATTCGTTCAAAAGTGCGCCTTCTTTTATTAAAATTACCATAGAGGCCTTATTCTTTTGAATTGCAGAAATGTAAAAATAAACCTGTTAGCTACCGTTTGATACCGTATAATATAGAAAATTTTGTTTTGCATTCTGATTAAATCTATGGCTCAGAATAAGGCTTATAACTTGCGTTTCGACTGGTGTTAATTTATATATCTCTTGATAACGCAGCAAGAAAGTACAATTCATGAAACTGTAATACCCCTTCTTATCTTTGTAGCACGAACGAAAATCTGTCAACGTTGGAGTAAACAACTCAATTCAACTTATAATTCATATTCAAAACATGCACAACAAATGCACCTTCCACTCTTTCCGCTTTATCAAATATAGCCGCATAAAACGTAAACTTCATGAACAGTGAGATCGTCCAAAAATTGTACAACCTGTTTAAAGCCCCTTTGCAAAACTCAGCTCATGCAAGAACTGCCGTCAGGTGGTGATAAATTGAACAGGAGACACCCGAAGAAGTCATCCATTTCATTCCTCTATTCACGATTTCTTTGACACAGAAGTGGATGATGAATACTCCAACTCAACCATGCTTTATATTTCATTGCCGTTTTGGATTACTTTAAGAGTGCATATGGTTTGCCTCAATATTTAATTCGAATTCAATATTCTAATTTTTAGACAAAAAATGCTTCCTTGGAACCCGATCCCCGGTACCAAGATCAAGATTAAAATTGCTGCCGCAAACATTACATTTATGTAAGGGCATAAAAATTGGCTCAAATAATCGAAACATTGAAAGCAGTAACGTCGTGTAACTTTATAATCCTAATCTTATGAAAATGTCACAGTTTGATCGCTCGAGTTGGCAAAAACTCATCGACTAGATTATTCCACAAATCCGATGTAGTCAGTTCTGATTCTGATTCGATCTAGATGCCGGGCAAAAAAAAACTGGAGAAAGAGCGATAATGACTTGTATATGTCGGTGGAACTTTGGGGTAAATTATTTGCAAGTACTAAATGTTTGTTCTATAAATTCCGGATTATTACGATGTAAAAAGTAATTAAAGTTATCGTAAGCATTGCATGCATACATATATATGAATAACCCAACTTACACGAGTTGGGACTCGGTTAGTTCTGCTCAAAAAGCGTCTCAAATTGGCAGCAGCTGGTTCACCTTATGCTCATAATACAGTGCCTGAGGGAAAGTGGTATTGCCCAATTTGTAAAATTTAATGCGACTGCCAAGGTAATACTAGATTTATACTCAAATTTATGTCCGCGCATATTGCAATTTCTTAAGAGTTGTTTTCCTATTTTTTTTCCATTCCAAAACGTTCATACGCGCTATTTGAAGAAAAGGTTTTAAAAATAAGTCTCTTTAACGTACATTGTTAAAGAAATTTTTGTTTTGAAAATTCGTTGAGGCAGAACGTTTTCAAATCATTAAATTAGCTAGACTGCTTGCGCCTCAAAATTTGTACAGCTAAAAAAATTAAGCTTTTATATACCTTGATCAATTCCAGACGGTGAGAATGATCAATAAAGCGTTTTATTCTACAACAGCGGTCGAAACGCTTGACCCAGATGAAGACAACCATCCTTTGTGTATGATGGATTATTTAAAGAATGGAAAAAAGTTATATTTTCTGTCCCAAACATTTGCGTGCATAAATGAGCATTAAAATATCAAATATCTAAAATTAGTACAAATATTACCAAAGGCCAGGTGAAATGTCCGATTTTGATTCCTTGAGAATTTCCTCCAGCTATTATTGCGTCTTTAATTAACTACATTTTAAATCATTAAGTCATTACCGTTTAAGTATTTGATAACGGTTATTAAACAGTCAACTAATTTTGCCGTAATTCAAGGCTTGTTACACATTCTTTGAAACATTAGATTCCGTTAGAAAATTTGAGTATCCCGTGTCGAAGATAGTAATTTTCAAAATACTCGTCAAAACTAAGGCATGAGTTAATAAACTTTGTAATATTTTGGTTGTCAGTTCTGAATTTTTATTTCGGGGGTTTCCATCATAAGTCATAATGACTAATTGTCAGTTGGGAAGATACCAAAGCGCTAAAAATAGTAGTTGAACTACACATCGTCCAAATTCTGACAAAATTTATTCAGTAGCTACCAATCACCTTTCCAAAAATTAATGCAAAGAACAGCCGTCACATTTTCGTAAAATATAAAATGATGAATTCAACATGACACATTTGATGATGTCATCCACTTCATTCTCAATTCACGACTTGTTTGACACAGAAGTAGATGATGGATACCCAAACTCAACCACTGTTTATATTTCATCGACGTATTGAGTTTCATTAAAAATTTAATTCTTGTCAGTATTCAAAAAAAATTGTTGCCTCCGCTGTACCAAAATCAAGATTAAAATTGCTGCCACAAACATTTACATTTATGTCAGGGCATAAAATTGAACTCAAATAATTGTTACATCGCAAGAACACGAAACAATACACTACTCTGACGATATGATTCATATCTCATGAAAACTTCATAATTCGATTTTTTAAATCGGAAAATCATCGACAATTCCACAAGCCTGAAGTAGCCAATTCCGATTCACCACATTATAACGAGGCGTCCCGCAAAAAACCGATGCTTTAACTTAGATCACACCCATAACAACCCTCGGATTTGGCAAATTTTATCCACAAATAAATTTACAGATACTCTTGATTTTTACATAGTGTTTGCGGAGACTGCAAGTATATCATTTAGACTGCAAAAATTCCATCAACGATAGCCTTTGCTTTACCTAGAAGGGGCTTAAACGGCAAAAAAATTCTTCCAGATTCATTCGGTTTACCTTTCCCAATAAAAACATGCAATTCTCTAACAATTATGGTGATCAATACGCTTGATTTTCTAAAATTCTACTAATGCAAGTAGAAGATTTCCAAAATCTTTAAACTTTGTTTACTGTAATTTGTAAGGCAAACTTACTTGAGATAAACAGTATTCAGATTCAACCTTTCAGGTTTTTGTGCTTAGTATTTGTTGGTAGAACCTTAAGATAATTCATTTGATAGTCGTTCTGAACAACGCAATTCCAAAATACCCAGTGAAATTCTTGGCCATAACAATGTAAAACGTTAGTAAAAAGTCTCCTGCTTTCCATTAAACTTGAGGTTATTAATAGAAATGGGATCATATGGATATACAAGTGACCAAGACAAATCAGTAAATTGGTTGATTCTAAACACAAGTTACATGCTCAATCGTTATGATCTAATCCTAATGGAACAGCTTTTTTATCTCAACAAAATGACGATTTCAGATTTTAGATTGCCGTAATTCAAGAACCATTTATTGCATAATTAAAATCAGTATGCTGCTTCTGTCTCAAAACTTGTACAGTAAAACAGTAACTCCTTTAAAACATTGAAAACTCCTGGACAGTGAGAATGATGGTAGAAACTTTCTGAGCCGACTAGCCCAGCGACAACTCCATCTTCTATTAACTGCATCCTTAACTAGGACAACCAATTAATGGACTATCGACATCGGTAGTGCCCAATACAAAATCCTGACAAACATGGCAAACTTCTTTGTGCTACTTTGATGACTTTAGAATAACCGCTTCATGGGATTTTAATAGTGCCGCTCCTGGGAAGGGGAAACAGCTGTAGTATTATACATTTGTTTGACCTAAATTTGCAAAGAAATTTTTCAAACTGGACCAACATATTGGAAACCATCGAGTCAAAAGTTAACCAATGCCATACTTAATAACATTTGCTAAAACTGCTTACGTCGGAAAGTTTTCGCAGTTTTGCTTTACCGGCAATTACAACCGACGGCCACGGCTTCCTGAATGTGCCAAAATATTCATAGTAATGGTTGATCTTTAACATTTCTCTCAACTTGCCGTTTTGCCTTGACGCAACGCTTTGGAGGCTCCCTTGCTAAATTATCAAAATATAATTTAATTTTAATGCATCCAGATACCACTTAAATGCTTCCACCAATTACGTAAGTCAAATTTATTCATGTACTGGAAATTAAAAATTACCCATTCCGTTTATCAAAACTCTTTAAAAAATATTTAAAAAACTTACTTTTTTGCAACTAGAAGACGCCAGCATTCTGGTAATTAGATCGGCGGAACAGAGATAAAAAATTCTGTTACAAAATTCTAGGAACAAGGCTTGTAATAAATTGGTTTTCAATTGATCTTGACCCTAAACATAATGGTTTCTGATTTTATTATTATTGCTAAAGGTTGTCCAAGCTTTTTACTTTAAAGCTTGGTTGTGCCAAAGAGGCTTTCTTTTTCATTTCTTAAATCACTGAATATTTTTGTCCCCATATCAGCTGAGTAAGTATTTGTGTATGAGTTGTATCCATCAGTTCGAAAAACGCAACTTTTAACACGAACGTTGCTGTTTTACGTGCCAACCATTTCGTAGACAATGCATACAAAAGCGACAAACCATTCACTTTAACATCAGCTGAGCCTAACTCTCCCTGTACTTTGAGCCTCTTACTCAGGAAATAAGTAAGAAATAGACATCAATACGTTAGACACCACGAAAAACCCGCATCCACCAATAGGAAACCACCAGAAGCATAAATTCAACAGGAGCCATTCAAAATAAAGTCCCACTTTACTCCCACTTCATTTGAGCAAATTGAAGACGACGACCATCTAGGTCAACCGTTTTGTTTCATAGACTTAACGGATTTTGAAAGGAATACATAAGACTACAATTGCTGCCACAAATCCCTATATCCATGCAGCAGCATACACAGGCCTACAATCAACACAATTGGAGACAACTGAAGACTTCAAACGACCAAAATTTTCTTCAATACGTTTTGGAGGGCTCCAATTTTAAACGACTTGTATTAAATGAATAGAAAAATTCATTTGAAGTAAAGGATCAGGTAAAGGATACGATTTTTCAATGCTTGACGAAGGCTTCCTTAGCTAAGTAATATCAACTTGTGTGATTCCGTCAATTAAGAAAGAAAACTTGCAAGTTACGTTTTGTTCTGAACAAAAGATTGTCTGTGAGTGGATGGGTACTACGTTTTCTAGTATTGAAACAGATTAGTAATTGGATAAAATATAAGTACTATGTTCTATCAATTACAATTGTCTTGTGAACCACGAAAGATTCATTAACACTTTCATTGTTTAAAAGCGTAATGACTCTAATGAGTCATTTTATTAGAATTAAGCCTGCAGGCACTTGATTCAGGTAACTCCAAAAAACCTGACTTAGGAATTCAGTCATACAGTTCGAATTAAGTTTTTGTGCATTTGATTCTGGTAACTAAAAAACCCAACCTAAGGATCCTTGCCAGCAGAAACGTAATGAAAAACCATCTAGTTTTTCTTTATATTAAGCAGACATATGCCGTTGAATCCAAACGTCGAAGCATGGAAGAATACAAGTTGAAGAATTCATAGCAATTTACGGGAACTCAAGGATAGATCGTTTATCACACAAGATGCCATCCGCGACATAGAATAAGGGAAGTTCAAAACGCATCTAACGGTTAGCGGATGATTGCTAAGGCACACGGTAAATAAACAGTCCAATGACAGCCGCTACGAGAGATTACAAGTCGCTAGTAGTCAACTTCCGTTTAGGAATTTTAAGATATTAACTACGACAATGTAGTTCAAACTTCACCGGATGAATGCCGACTTTAGATTCTTTCATATTTCAAAAAAATAGCAGAATAAAAATGGTTTCGGGATATTAACAAAAAAGCCCATTCTGCTTTTCACTTGTCCTGCATGAGGATAAAACGATGCCCTTACAGCCATTTCATAAGCTTAATTTTGAATGAATTATTTTTGGATTTCCCAGACGCAATTGTGCTGAATACATTCTCATCTCCAGAATAGGAAGACATATACTCATAATAAGCAAAAATTTACGCAATTTTGAAAATCTACCAACGCGTTCTCCTGAAAGCAATCCCAAAAAATCAAATATTGTGGAATGCTAAACCCACTATCCAGGGTTCTGCAAACCACCAAGAGACAGTCCACATCACAATTGTTACACCACTGACTATGGCTCCACCGACCATTCCACCAAATATTGCTCCACCGACCACACCACCAAACTCATACCACCAGAATTTGTTCCACCGACCACACCACCAAATACCACCGGTGGTGTGGTGTGATTTGACAATCAAT
>JAHZMX010006497.1:0-11382 GCA_027743895.1 Seira musarum | reverse complement strand
ATCGAGGAAAATCGAGGTTTGTCTTTGCAAACCACTACATATCATATCCTTCTGGATTCTCCACCATAATACCACCACAACGGGACCTTACAAAATTGGGGGCTCAACCGGGATCCTGTGGTCAGGTATATTAATAAATTTAGATGGCTGGGAGACGCCGAGCGCGAAACCCAGTCGAAGGAGAGGAGGAAGTGCCAGGGGGACAAGCCAATGTCTTACATAGCCCACCCCAAGGTGCACCAATTCCCAATCCTGTACCTCACCCTGAACAAAATCCAGGGGAGCAGCTTGGTCCAGCACAACCGGACCCCGCCTTTAATATGCAAATGATGCGTCAAATGCACGAGCAAACATTACAAGCCATTGCCGCTAATAATGAGGTTCTAGCAAGAACCTTTGGAGGGGCTTTGCAAAATTTAGCCGCTGCGTTAGGTGGTCAGAATGGCGACCCCGGAAATCCACGGCAAAGAGCTCAGAGGCAAAATGGCAACGAGCCTCGTACACATCACTTGAAAACGAGTGACATTAAAATGCCTACATACTCTGGAGCAAATGACCTTAAAACTCCGTATGATTATTTACTGGAGTTGGAAAAATACCAAAATATTCTTAGCTATTCTGAGGCCGAATTGCTGAATAACGTCATTCCCTTGTCTTTGCAAGGAGACGCTTACAATTGGTATCGCTATGAACGTCGATTTCAAAGCCTAAATGATTTCAAAGAAAGATTGCGGTCTGAATTTCAAGCTCTTGGTTATAAAGCCGATTTAAAACGAGAGCTTGACAATAGATTTCAAGGAACAAATGAACCGCTAACATCTTTCATTAGAATAATCTCAGATTATTATGAAAGAATCGGCGAAGAAGCAGAAGAAGAGCAAATTGTAGAACAAATTAAACGGCTTATGCATCCAGAGTACCGAAAAGCATTGATAGGAATGCGTACAAATAATTTGCGAGAACTTAGATCTTCTGCAGCTAAAGCCCAAGAGCTCATAAAAAGCTATAGATCCTATCGACTCCCGCCTATTCAGGGAAGCCTTGAGCCCTCCTTGGCCTGGAAGCCAAATGTAAAACATGAGAAACCTGCGTATCAAAACCATCTCATGTCAAGTGAAATGCAATCAAGTGTGGACATATCTAAGAGCCCACCAAAATTGCACATGGCAGCGGTAGATCCATATTCCTATTACCATTCAAACGCAAAAAAGGAAGTAAGATTTAACACTTCTCCTAGAAACATATCTCCAGATCGATCTCGATCACCTTCACCGGGAAGACAGGAGAGAAAATGCTTTACCTGTGGCAAACCAGACCATATTGCCCCAAATTGTCCGCCAAAAAAGATCTTTGCCTAAACCAAACTTGTTGTGTGACGACGAAGAAGAAATCGAAGAAGTGGTTACCATTTCATTGTCCAATAGAGACAAGCGTCCTATAATGGACGTTGAGATTATTGGAGAAAAATTTCCAGCGTTTCTAGACACTGGCTCGTCCATAAGCATTATTGGTGACGATGTCATAGACCTAGTCAAGAAAAAAGAGCTTAAATGCAAAGAAAAATCTAAAACCATTCGATTTCTTAAAGGTAACATAGAAGCACAACACACAGTTACGTTGACGGTTGATTTTGAGGGCGGAACAAAAAGGCATACATTTTATATGGTCCCTGGGACTATAAAAACGGTTTTACTTGGTAGAGATTTTCTCGGTCCTACCGGAATATCTGTCCACATTGGAGAAGGCGGGTGGTCAGTTGGAGAAACCCGAGGAGAAGTAATTCCCTTCTCTAATACCAGAAAACCATTGTTAGCTAGCGATATAGTAGAAAATAATCTTTACGGTGAATCCGTCTTTGTAATGGAAATTATTGATCCTAAGTACCCTGCCGAAGTCCTCTCCAATTTGATTTTTCCTGATGAAACAATTCATGATGAATTGGAAGAAGAAAGTCTTTTCCCTGGTAGTGAACTTGAAGTTATTAAAATACCTTCGCAATTCTCAAGTAATGAAAAAGAATGCCTCAAGAGACTACTTCAGGCATATCAGCCAATGCTAACAAAAGCTCCAGGGTTGTGTACTGAATTCCAGCATGCTATCAACACTGGAGATCATGCACCTGTTTCTACTACAATTCGACCTATGTCTCCTGGGAAAAGAAAAATATTCGATGAGGTATTTCAGGAACTCATCAAGTATGATATTATAGAACCAGGTTCTGGTCCATGGTCATCAAATGCATTTGTTGTTCCAAAAGCGGACGGTGGTTTGCGACCAGTAATAGATTACAAACCGCTAAACAAAATAACCATACCTGACGTTTATCCCATTCCTAGAATGGACGAAATGCTTGCCCAGCTTGGGCCATGCAAATATTTTAGTTGCTTCGATCTAGCCAAGGGATTTTTTCAAATCCAAATGAAAAACGAAGACAAACCAAAGACTGCTTTCATTTCTCAGCATGGTTTATGGCAATACAAAAAAATGCCCATGGGTCTCCGCAACTCGCCGAGCACCTTCATGAGGTGCCTGGACAAGGTCTTGGGTTCATTAAAAGGAAAAATATGTGCAGTATATTTCGATGACATTTGTGTCTTTTCAAGAACATTTGAGGAGCATCTACATGACATCGAGATAGTATTAGGCAGACTACGAACCGCTGGATTTACAATCAATCCAAGCAAAATTCAGTTATGTCGCAATAAATTTAAATACTTGGGTTTTATTGTCCAGCCAGGACAATGCATGCCTGACCCAGATAAAGTAGAAATCCTAAATTCATATCCCCGTCCAACCAAGCCAAAAGAAATCCAACGCTTTTTGGGGTTCATTGGCTTCTACAGAAGGTTTGTCCCAGATTTTGCTGTTCATTCGCAACCGTTAAGTGCATTACTTAAAAAAGGCAAAAAATTTGAATGGACACCTGAGGCTGAAAATGGATTTAATGCGCTCAAATCGTCCCTTAGTCAATATACAATGCTGTATTTGCCCAAAATGGACGAACCATTTACCATTCAAACAGATGCATCAGATCTTTGTCTGGGAGCTGTATTACTACAAGAAATACAGGGTATACGGCATCCCATTTGGTTTGCCAGTCGAGTTTTGCGAGCAGCCGAAATTAATTATTCAACCACTCAAAAGGAAATTTTGGCCGTTCTATGGGCAATTGAAAAATTCAGAGGATTCATAGAATACTCTCATTTTATTGTAGAAACCGACCACCAAGCTATAAGTTGGCTAAACAAACTTAAAAACCCAACAGGGAGGCTTGCTCGTTGGTGCCTTAGTTTGCAAATGTACGATTTTGAGATCAGATATCGCAAGGGAAATAGCGAATCAATGAAAGCTGCCGACGCTCTAAGTCGCATTTCCCATACACTACTCATGGACGAAGAAAAATTAATTTCGCGTGAGCAGTTGATGCAAATGCAACGCACTGATCCATATCTTGAAAAACTTATTGCTTGTCTCGAGTTGCCAGAGAGCATGCAAAGCTCAGAATCTGTCAGCGATGAAGCTAAACAATGCGTACTGACTAATGGTTTACTTATGCGATACGTGGGACCCCGAGGAAAACCTTGGGAAGACGAAAGTCAGTATTGGCGCATATACATACCGAAACAATTAAAAGACAGAGTCATTAGCATAATGCACGCTGACGATCTCTCTTGTCACTTAGGAATAAGGAAGACCTTTTCTAGACTTGAACAAAGAGTATATTGGAAGAATCTCAGACGAGATGTACAAGAATTTATCCGTCGCTGTCATGAATGCCAGCAATCAAAAAATGCTAAGCTTCCTCCTGTTCCTGCAACAGGAATAAAAGCAGAAGCCCCATGGTCCATAATTTCAATTGATTTGATGGGACCGTACGTTCGAGGTAGTAAGCGGTCCACTTATCTTTTAGTAGCGGTAGATCTTTTTACCAAATATGTTGAACTTTTTCCTTTGTCCAAAGCTAATACCGCACAAATAATTCCCCGATTATGGCTGCTTTGCTTACGTTGGGGAATGCCACGCTGCATTGTATTAGACAATGGGACCCAATTTACATCCAGACAATTTCATGACTTTTGTCAAAAAATCGGAGCTAAACCGTTTCATGTATCTGCCTACCACCCACAGGCAAATCCTACCGAACGGTACTGCCAGATTGTCAAGTCAATGATAATTTGCATAATTGACAAATGTAAGAATTGGGACGCATCTATTCCAGAGATTATGTTTGCACTTAATACAAGTGTAAGCAATACTCATGGTTTTACCCCAGCCTATGCAAATTATGGAAGGGAACTCAGAATTCCTTTCGACAATTATGCAGAATTTAATGCTTCGCCATTTTCAAATATTTGCGAGATAGGTGAACGACTTCGGATTGTTCACTCTGTTATTCGAGTAGAATTAAGAAAATCGCAAAACAAACATTTGAGCTATTACAATAAGACGGCTAAGCCGCGTATATATAAAGAGGGAGACCTGGTATGGCTTAAAACGCATTTTCTCTCAGATGCTGCCCGTGGAATCACTTCCTCTTTGCTCAAGAAACGAGAAGGACCATACGAGGTAATTAATATTATCTCAAATTCCGCTTATACCTTAAAATCCTGTGAAACTGGGGCAATCGTAAACAAAGTTCACGCTAATGAACTGAGTCCTTATTTTCCTCCAGTCAATTTAGATGGAGAAGTCAGGGACTCAAACCAATCCCGTTCCACCTCGGGGAAAGGACCGAAAAGGGCCGTACCGTCCACGGATTCCTGCCAATCCGTATTTCTATCAAATGCCCATGTTTCACCCAGGAATGTTTCCATGGAAGGGTCCGCATCACAATCCCAGAAAACCCCAGAGGAAAACAGGAGAAGCGCTCGCCAGAGCTCAAAGGCGAACAAAGCCTTACCAAGAGGGCATGATTAAAGGTCAGTCCCATCCCGCTAATGCCACAATTAGTGATAACCAAGTTCAACGTGAAGAAAGAATTGTTATACGTCTTCGAGACGTAGAAACGCAGACAGATCCCTGCATAATAATTCCTGCAACTGCCAGTGATCCGAGGGCGGATGCAATTGCAGAAGATAAATCTTACATTAAAAAGATTCAAGCTCAGAAGAACGCCACTTTCCTTCAAATGAAAAAAGAGCAGGCTCAAAGTAAGGCCGAAAAGACTAAAGAAGAGAGAAAGGCCTATGCACATAAGCTAGTGACAATTCCTGAGAAGAAGCCGATTACCAAACCCGGTAAAATATCAGTTCCGCGGAAATCTACTCCAGAAGATATACCCAGATCCATGCCAGACCTAAGCAATGAATCATTATTCGGGCCAGAAAACAACTCCACACTACCTAAAACTCCCGGTTCATCACCAAGAAAATCACCCGCCATTGAGGATATCCTTCTTCAGGATTAACTAGTGAAGTGAACGTGAAATTCTTTTGAATATTTATCCCTATTGTATTTGTACAATTTTTCATAAACAACAATGTCCAACTTATAGTATGAACAGTATGAAGTCGCTATAAACTATCTAAATTATAAATATTTTGTAATTTAAAAAAAAAATGATGTGTTCTCTAAGAATAAATCCCAATAGATTTATTCCTTTTAAGGGGAAGAGGATGTGAGGTCTCGTCTAGAGAGAGATATTATGCTAATTCCTTTGTTTTAAGGAAACAATAGTCGATGCTTATTCCGACTACTAAATATTCAGGAAACCTCTGGATTTCCTAAGAAGGGTCACGAATGTCCAAAACGTTTACTCGTGACCTAGTTTCGTAATGTCCAAAACGTTAGTTATTAACTTAGTTTCGTTTCTTCATTGGTTTGCATTGCCTATGAAAAGTATAAAAGGCCGGTCTCGGCCCAAGTTCAAGTTAGAGTTTATTTAGTATCAATTCCGAGTACATCTCGAAGAACCTTTCAGTTGAGCTCTAAAGTTCCTGAAAACTTTGACTAATGGAATTCCTCTTTTTGAGAAGTTTCCAAAAATTAAATTAAAACCAACCTCCATCCAATTTCCCTTTAAGGAAATTGAATCCTTAAAACTAATTCAATAGTTTTGTATTGCTTTATTTTTCACCTGATCGCATTAAATGCATGGCCTACGGTCATACAGGTAGAACCTGTGGTAAAGTCATATTCAAATAGACTGTCGCTGCAAAGCACAACCTCTCACTGCATATCGAGGAAAATCGAGGTCTGCTGCAGCATCTCATTGCATATCGAGGCAAATTGAGGCTTACCATAGCAAACCATAACCTCTCATTGCATATCGAGGAAAATCGAGGTTTGTCTTTGCAAACCACTACATATCATATCCTTCTGGATTCTCCACCATAATACCACCACAACGGGACCTTACAAAATTGGGGGCTCAACCGGGATCCTGTGGTCAGGTATATTAATAAATTTAGATGGCTGGGAGACGCCGAGCGCGAAACCCAGTCGAAGGAGAGGAGGAAGTGCCAGGGGGACAAGCCAATGTCTTACATAGCCCACCCCAAGGTGCACCAATTCCCAATCCTGTACCTCACCCTGAACAAAATCCAGGGGAGCAGCTTGGTCCAGCACAACCGGACCCCGCCTTTAATATGCAAATGATGCGTCAAATGCACGAGCAAACATTACAAGCCATTGCCGCTAATAATGAGGTTCTAGCAAGAACCTTTGGAGGGGCTTTGCAAAATTTAGCCGCTGCGTTAGGTGGTCAGAATGGCGACCCCGGAAATCCACGGCAAAGAGCTCAGAGGCAAAATGGCAACGAGCCTCGTACACATCACTTGAAAACGAGTGACATTAAAATGCCTACATACTCTGGAGCAAATGACCTTAAAACTCCGTATGATTATTTACTGGAGTTGGAAAAATACCAAAATATTCTTAGCTATTCTGAGGCCGAATTGCTGAATAACGTCATTCCCTTGTCTTTGCAAGGAGACGCTTACAATTGGTATCGCTATGAACGTCGATTTCAAAGCCTAAATGATTTCAAAGAAAGATTGCGGTCTGAATTTCAAGCTCTTGGTTATAAAGCCGATTTAAAACGAGAGCTTGACAATAGATTTCAAGGAACAAATGAACCGCTAACATCTTTCATTAGAATAATCTCAGATTATTATGAAAGAATCGGCGAAGAAGCAGAAGAAGAGCAAATTGTAGAACAAATTAAACGGCTTATGCATCCAGAGTACCGAAAAGCATTGATAGGAATGCGTACAAATAATTTGCGAGAACTTAGATCTTCTGCAGCTAAAGCCCAAGAGCTCATAAAAAGCTATAGATCCTATCGACTCCCGCCTATTCAGGGAAGCCTTGAGCCCTCCTTGGCCTGGAAGCCAAATGTAAAACATGAGAAACCTGCGTATCAAAACCATCTCATGTCAAGTGAAATGCAATCAAGTGTGGACATATCTAAGAGCCCACCAAAATTGCACATGGCAGCGGTAGATCCATATTCCTATTACCATTCAAACGCAAAAAAGGAAGTAAGATTTAACACTTCTCCTAGAAACATATCTCCAGATCGATCTCGATCACCTTCACCGGGAAGACAGGAGAGAAAATGCTTTACCTGTGGCAAACCAGACCATATTGCCCCAAATTGTCCGCCAAAAAAGATCTTTGCCTAAACCAAACTTGTTGTGTGACGACGAAGAAGAAATCGAAGAAGTGGTTACCATTTCATTGTCCAATAGAGACAAGCGTCCTATAATGGACGTTGAGATTATTGGAGAAAAATTTCCAGCGTTTCTAGACACTGGCTCGTCCATAAGCATTATTGGTGACGATGTCATAGACCTAGTCAAGAAAAAAGAGCTTAAATGCAAAGAAAAATCTAAAACCATTCGATTTCTTAAAGGTAACATAGAAGCACAACACACAGTTACGTTGACGGTTGATTTTGAGGGCGGAACAAAAAGGCATACATTTTATATGGTCCCTGGGACTATAAAAACGGTTTTACTTGGTAGAGATTTTCTCGGTCCTACCGGAATATCTGTCCACATTGGAGAAGGCGGGTGGTCAGTTGGAGAAACCCGAGGAGAAGTAATTCCCTTCTCTAATACCAGAAAACCATTGTTAGCTAGCGATATAGTAGAAAATAATCTTTACGGTGAATCCGTCTTTGTAATGGAAATTATTGATCCTAAGTACCCTGCCGAAGTCCTCTCCAATTTGATTTTTCCTGATGAAACAATTCATGATGAATTGGAAGAAGAAAGTCTTTTCCCTGGTAGTGAACTTGAAGTTATTAAAATACCTTCGCAATTCTCAAGTAATGAAAAAGAATGCCTCAAGAGACTACTTCAGGCATATCAGCCAATGCTAACAAAAGCTCCAGGGTTGTGTACTGAATTCCAGCATGCTATCAACACTGGAGATCATGCACCTGTTTCTACTACAATTCGACCTATGTCTCCTGGGAAAAGAAAAATATTCGATGAGGTATTTCAGGAACTCATCAAGTATGATATTATAGAACCAGGTTCTGGTCCATGGTCATCAAATGCATTTGTTGTTCCAAAAGCGGACGGTGGTTTGCGACCAGTAATAGATTACAAACCGCTAAACAAAATAACCATACCTGACGTTTATCCCATTCCTAGAATGGACGAAATGCTTGCCCAGCTTGGGCCATGCAAATATTTTAGTTGCTTCGATCTAGCCAAGGGATTTTTTCAAATCCAAATGAAAAACGAAGACAAACCAAAGACTGCTTTCATTTCTCAGCATGGTTTATGGCAATACAAAAAAATGCCCATGGGTCTCCGCAACTCGCCGAGCACCTTCATGAGGTGCCTGGACAAGGTCTTGGGTTCATTAAAAGGGGCAGACTACGAACCGCTGGATTTACAATCAATCCAAGCAAAATTCAGTTATGTCGCAATAAATTTAAATACTTGGGTTTTATTGTCCAGCCAGGACAATGCATGCCTGACCCAGATAAAGTAGAAATCCTAAATTCATATCCCCGTCCAACCAAGCCAAAAGAAATCCAACGCTTTTTGGGGTTCATTGGCTTCTACAGAAGGTTTGTCCCAGATTTTGCTGTTCATTCGCAACCGTTAAGTGCATTACTTAAAAAAGGCAAAAAATTTGAATGGACACCTGAGGCTGAAAATGGATTTAATGCGCTCAAATCGTCCCTTAGTCAATATACAATGCTGTATTTGCCCAAAATGGACGAACCATTTACCATTCAAACAGATGCATCAGATCTTTGTCTGGGAGCTGTATTACTACAAGAAATACAGGGTATACGGCATCCCATTTGGTTTGCCAGTCGAGTTTTGCGAGCAGCCGAAATTAATTATTCAACCACTCAAAAGGAAATTTTGGCCGTTCTATGGGCAATTGAAAAATTCAGAGGATTCATAGAATACTCTCATTTTATTGTAGAAACCGACCACCAAGCTATAAGTTGGCTAAACAAACTTAAAAACCCAACAGGGAGGCTTGCTCGTTGGTGCCTTAGTTTGCAAATGTACGATTTTGAGATCAGATATCGCAAGGGAAATAGCGAATCAATGAAAGCTGCCGACGCTCTAAGTCGCATTTCCCATACACTACTCATGGACGAAGAAAAATTAATTTCGCGTGAGCAGTTGATGCAAATGCAACGCACTGATCCATATCTTGAAAAACTTATTGCTTGTCTCGAGTTGCCAGAGAGCATGCAAAGCTCAGAATCTGTCAGCGATGAAGCTAAACAATGCGTACTGACTAATGGTTTACTTATGCGATACGTGGGACCCCGAGGAAAACCTTGGGAAGACGAAAGTCAGTATTGGCGCATATACATACCGAAACAATTAAAAGACAGAGTCATTAGCATAATGCACGCTGACGATCTCTCTTGTCACTTAGGAATAAGGAAGACCTTTTCTAGACTTGAACAAAGAGTATATTGGAAGAATCTCAGACGAGATGTACAAGAATTTATCCGTCGCTGTCATGAATGCCAGCAATCAAAAAATGCTAAGCTTCCTCCTGTTCCTGCAACAGGAATAAAAGCAGAAGCCCCATGGTCCATAATTTCAATTGATTTGATGGGACCGTACGTTCGAGGTAGTAAGCGGTCCACTTATCTTTTAGTAGCGGTAGATCTTTTTACCAAATATGTTGAACTTTTTCCTTTGTCCAAAGCTAATACCGCACAAATAATTCCCCGATTATGGCTGCTTTGCTTACGTTGGGGAATGCCACGCTGCATTGTATTAGACAATGGGACCCAATTTACATCCAGACAATTTCATGACTTTTGTCAAAAAATCGGAGCTAAACCGTTTCATGTATCTGCCTACCACCCACAGGCAAATCCTACCGAACGGTACTGCCAGATTGTCAAGTCAATGATAATTTGCATAATTGACAAATGTAAGAATTGGGACGCATCTATTCCAGAGATTATGTTTGCACTTAATACAAGTGTAAGCAATACTCATGGTTTTACCCCAGCCTATGCAAATTATGGAAGGGAACTCAGAATTCCTTTCGACAATTATGCAGAATTTAATGCTTCGCCATTTTCAAATATTTGCGAGATAGGTGAACGACTTCGGATTGTTCACTCTGTTATTCGAGTAGAATTAAGAAAATCGCAAAACAAACATTTGAGCTATTACAATAAGACGGCTAAGCCGCGTATATATAAAGAGGGAGACCTGGTATGGCTTAAAACGCATTTTCTCTCAGATGCTGCCCGTGGAATCACTTCCTCTTTGCTCAAGAAACGAGAAGGACCATACGAGGTAATTAATATTATCTCAAATTCCGCTTATACCTTAAAATCCTGTGAAACTGGGGCAATCGTAAACAAAGTTCACGCTAATGAACTGAGTCCTTATTTTCCTCCAGTCAATTTAGATGGAGAAGTCAGGGACTCAAACCAATCCCGTTCCACCTCGGGGAAAGGACCGAAAAGGGCCGTACCGTCCACGGATTCCTGCCAATCCGTATTTCTATCAAATGCCCATGTTTCACCCAGGAATGTTTCCATGGAAGGGTCCGCATCACAATCCCAGAAAACCCCAGAGGAAAACAGGAGAAGCGCTCGCCAGAGCTCAAAGGCGAACAAAGCCTTACCAAGAGGGCATGATTAAAGGTCAGTCCCATCCCGCTAATGCCACAATTAGTGATAACCAAGTTCAACGTGAAGAAAGAATTGTTATACGTCTTCGAGACGTAGAAACGCAGACAGATCCCTGCATAATAATTCCTGCAACTGCCAGTGATCCGAGGGCGGATGCAATTGCAGAAGATAAATCTTACATTAAAAAGATTCAAGCTCAGAAGAACGCCACTTTCCTTCAAATGAAAAAAGAGCAGGCTCAAAGTAAGGCCGAAAAGACTAAAGAAGAGAGAAAGGCCTATGCACATAAGCTA
>JAHZMX010006496.1:0-11883 GCA_027743895.1 Seira musarum | reverse complement strand
CGGAATACGAATTGCGGGATGTCACGGGTAAATTCGAACTCATTATTACGTTAGAATATGGAATTTTTCCATTTTGTAATAGTGATAAAATATTATAGGTAGACGACATTTTGCAAGACTTTTGCAAAAAATCAAGTGGGATGACATATTCAAACTGGTTATTCTCATTCAAATGTCAAATTTATGCACTTGTTTAGTTACTTGAATTCACTGTGAAGGACTGCCGCAAACAGATTATGCAAAGATATCTCAAATAACGGTTAGGTGGTGAGAAATGTGATGCCTTTGGATGTTTCGTGTGCCGTAGCTTTTCGCAACTAATTCATGTACATAAATGAGTGTGGAAATGCGAAATTTGAGTGAGAATAATAAACTTGATTTGTTTTAATTGTGCTGGCACTAATAATCTGATCCGTTTTTGCCCTGAAAAAAGGGACACATACTGAAGTCATTAGGAAAACACCCACTAAAACCAGGGCAGTTTATTTATTTTTAAAATTCGTTAACCGTCAACCGCCGTGGCCGGTTAAATCCTTTTTCAAGCAACATAGCTTACGATAGCTTATTCGACAGGACTCTTGAAATTCCTTACATGCATGGATGCTGTCATGGCATTCTGTGTGGGATTCGTAGGATCTATTCCAAAGACTTGGTTTCTTTGACAGACTATTGGACTTGACAAACATGACAAACAGTATTCTGAAAATAGTTTTCTAGACCCTTATCCCTTTTTTAGCTGCGTCACTATTACCGTATTAATAGCCATTTTGTTTAAATTTACAGGTACAAGAATTATAGCCGACTGGGCACCGTATAAAGTAGACGATGAAATGGTAGCCTACTTCGGTTTCGAAATCTACGAAGTAAACAAAATCGGAAAGGCTGGAACGTGGCATTATAATCAAGAGGACATAGTTCGAAATGAGTTTTCATTTACTGGATCAAGTTACTTGAAGCTTCAAAATAGACAAAATCTTACTGGAGTCCTGGAACCACTTGAGCAGAGTGAAAGTACTTACTTGACATCAGCATGGATTCGTTCCACGAATTGCTACTCAAAACCATTGGGTAGTGCAATCCCCGAGTTCAGAGTAATTATTTCAACAACGAAAGGTGAAGAAGTCATTCAATTGCTGTCAGAGTTAAAATATCGCGACCATAGCAACGAGTGGGCGTATACAGAGGTAGCTCTGAATTTTGCAGAAATACGCAAAATTTATAGCGTAACAGGACCACGAAATACAACAGGACCGGCACGATTTCAATTCACTTTAAAAATTGAATCCCAATCTGAAACAGAAAACGTTGATGTGGACAATATCCGATTTTTTCCACGAATTTTTGATTGCATCACTTCGGTTTACACAGAAGGTATTCAGGATCCCACAGCAGTAATTACGGGAAATGGGAAAGTATTGAGGACCTTATACGACCGTTTTGGGTTCCGCATTGGAAAGGTGGACGAAGATGGACGTGTATCTGAATTAAATTCTTGGAAAGATTTTCAAAACAATCGCACCACAATAACAGTTTTTACAATACCGGAAGAAGGGTTTTACGAGACATTTGGACCAACCTTTTTTCGTCGATGGAGCGTTCAAAATTCTACGGTTTGGGCTGCTTCTCATGGAAAATTACAGCATAAAAGTAATGAAAGCGATCATATTGAATTCCATCACCTTGACGGTCTCTTCATTCCAGACAGCATTTTAATACGTTCCAGTATCATTTTTCCTGAGACGGAACAATCATCGTCAGTTACAGTTCATTTCCCTAACCGAATGAATGTGACCGTTACGAATGACATACACTCGAATTCAGAGTTTGGCTATGAAATGATTGCTTACACCGAAGGAAACTCGAACTGGGTCTGGATTAATGGGAAACTTTCTTCAACATCAAAAGCACCGGAAGTTAATAAGGACTCAACACTCCAAGAAAATTTTTCCCTGGAAGTAAAAGGCGAAGGCGTTGTTTTGGAAGACCTAATTTTAATGACAAAACCAAGCGTCCATATCTCTATCGCTAACAAGTTTGGAGAAAATATACAGACTATTTCACTTCGAGATTCTGAGACAGCTTTGGTCACTGACATACTTTATGACGAGTTAGGACGGGAAGCTTTAAAAGTAAAGCCAGTACCCCTGAATTCATCTTTCCTGTCGTATCACTCGGACATAGTCAGAAACAAGAAACAACCTCTGAAAACATTTAAAACCGAAGGTTTAGCGAACGACTATTACCCCCAAGACGATGGTTATCCCTATGAAGGGACCTTATACGCGAAGAATCCACTAAACACCAAATCAGCCGTGGCTCTTCCTGGAAAGGAATTTCATCTGGGAGGGAAACACCAAAAGAAATTCAGCCGGGAGTCTGGGGTTCTTCAATTAAGTAATGTGTTCCCACCATCCCAAGGATTTCAACAAGACGTGGAGGAATTACCGAACGGTTCAAAAATTATTAAAATAGTCAAAGGCGGCCTTCAAATTGCTCATTACACCCACGTCCAAGGTTACGACCATTTTCTTTCCACACATGAGTATGATGAAAGAAAAAGACTGGTAAAGACTCTTCCTCCATTGTACCACAATAACGCAAAAACATTCTCAAATCAAGTCAGTTGGACTAATGCAATTCGACATTAGAAGATTCCTATGCAACGCGTTATACTTATGATGGAGAAAGCAGAAGAGAAAAATTCAAATATACCCCTGATTCTGGGACAACGCATTACATTTACGACCCGCAAAATCAATTGAGATTCGTGTTGCATGAAGGAATCAACGCAAGTCTCTCCGAGACACATAAAGTGACGTACATGGATTACAACGAAAAAGGAGATCTTGAAAGTACGGGATATCTACGCTCCCCCTTCCCAAACTTGGAGAGCCTTGAATCTCATCTGAAAGCCGGAGAAAATGTACCTTTCGTATCATCCTTTATCCGAGAGCAAATGGTTCCCCATCAAGAGTTTCATTTTACCGATGATCATTTCTCTCCGTTGAAAAGGGGACGACTGAAGTATTGTACAACCCATGGGGAAGATGAGTGGGCAGTTTTAGAGAAATTGGAATTTGATGCGGATGATAATATTCTTGTTAAAGAAACATTACTCCAAGATGGACCCTTCGGTGGCACTGCAACAATCAGAAGGAAATTTTCCCAACGACGGGTGGAGAAACTAGAGTATCCAAACAGCTTCATATTGCGTCATACCTACAACAAACTTGGACAGTTAGTTGCACTCGGTACTCCGGAGAACCCGGAGAAGTTTGCCAAATTCACATACACTGCACAAGGGAACTTGGAGACGGAACATATCACAATGGGCAATGATGACTCGACAAATAGAACTGACTGGGGTTATTTGAGACGCTTTAGCTACAATTCACCTGGATATCTGCAGGGAATTTCTGACCCGTTTTTAATGGAAACTGTAACCTACACAGAAGATGGATATGGTCAACAAGGTTTTGGGGATGGGATTGTGATGAAAACTATGTTTAATTCAACGTGGATAAAAAATGCCGATCCGAGATGGTTTCAGTTGACGCTTAAAGACGAACACGATAACTACCGCGAGGTATGTATAAACGCATTGAAAAGGACGGGATACTTGTCAGAAAATTTAACACCACAAAAGCAATATAAACCTTTGACAAGGGAAGGTCTTACAATACCTTCCGCGTGTCGGGGATTTAGAGGGCTAAAACTGGCGGAGGAGATCAGCAGAAAACAACCGTATGAAATTTATGGCCACAAATATAAATATGGAAATCACCAAGAGCTCACAAAGGCCAAATTCTTTTCAATAGAGGACCAAACATCCGATTTGGTTTCCCCGCTACAACCTCATGTGTTTCATGAGGAAATTAGCGGAGTTTCTTTAAAAAATTCGGAGACGATATGGACCAAACTTGTCCAGGGAAATTTTATAATACCGGATGAGGCCGAAGCGGATCTAAAATTTACTATTGGCAAGGAAGGATTGGCAATTGAGAATACCTTAAGGTCCGAAGATGATATGGACATTAATTTGTATGCAAGGCCAATAGGAAGGGTGATATTGAAATATCTGAGTAAAAGGAGAAATTTAACTCTCCCTGCATTTCAGGAAATGTTTATTCACTGGACTGGGCTTCATGATCAGCCAACTACCCAACTCATTTTACTACAACGGAGAAATCAAGCGGAAGAAATATACAAAACATTGTCATCCAAAAAATATATTCCGCCAGAAATACATGTCCTAAAAGCCAAATTCAGAGAAGCCATTTCTCCTCAAAACATAAAAATCATTCCAGAAATTTTAAATGTTCTTCTTCAACATTTTGAAAATCAATTGGGCGTTCATCCCGGAGACATGGAGAGTTATGAAATCGATGGGAACGGTAATCATCGTAAATTTTATTTGGGAATGACAAGATACGAACTTGAATACGAAAGGAACTCAAACAGAGTTACAAAAGTAAAGACAGGATATGATGGAAGAAGTTTTGAAATGAAATACGATAATTTTGGAAATGTTGTGTCAGCAGCACATAAAGGCATTAAAAGAATCAAGTATGATCCTGTATCGCAGCGAACAACACAAATAGACTTAGAGGACGGACGAACACTCCGCTTTTGGTACGACTGTCAAGGAGAACGCGTTCTGAAGCGTGTGTACAATGCGGACAGCATTTTAACCTCTGAAATTCGGTATACTCGGGACAAAACCGGAAACGTTTTAATGGATCAACGGATCATATATTCCGCTGATAATTTCGAGCCGGAAATAATTGAAACAGTTTACATATATGGACCACGGGGCTTGCTGGGATTCATAAGGAATGGGAAAAAATTCAGCGTCATGACGGATCACCAAGGATCCGTTAGACTTGTTTTAGGGGGGACGAATGGTCGTACAGTTATGGCTTCTTATGACTACCTCCCTTACGGTGCATTGCTTCGGGAATTTGGTAACAATAAAATGGCAATAAATTGGGACTGGAAGTCTAGTAGGACGTATTTTGGACTTATAGGAGGATCCGTCGCGGGTGCATTTTTACCACTTGGATTTGGTGCCTCCGTTGGGACTATCAGCGCTGCCGTTGGAGGTGGTGTCTTTGGAACCGTTTTAGGCACAACCGTTACTGTGAGTTTGGGAGTTGGTGGCGCATACTTATCGGGTGCGGCCAGTTTTGGATGGAATCTCGCAAAATGGAGGGATAAATTAGGTCGACCGGAAATATGGAATGCGTTTCTCGGAGGATTTTCTACTGGATCTGGATTAGTGGGTGGTTTTGGGGTAATGAAGAAATTTGCAGATAAAGGGGGAACGCTTGAAAAAATTGCAAAACTCATAAGTTCAAAAATAAATCTCTCAACAGCTCAAGTCGTTTTCTATTCTTCGAACAGTATGGTGGGAGTTGGAGTTGCATATATGAAAGGAGTCGCAGCAAACGATGGAAAGTGGTGGGGCTGGAAATGGGATGAAGCAGCAACATATCTAGCCCTTATTGACGGCTTCGACTCGGGTAGTGGATGGACGCAAAATTTTTTAGAAATGGGATATGGTATATCCAGATTGCACAAACGATTGCTTTCACTTGAATCATTAAAAGAATTTAGACATCCGCTGTGGAAAACAACCGCAGCTATAGGAATGGGATACATAATGGGGGCGCAAGCAAATAACAACTGGGATATTACTGAATGGGAAAATAGCTTTTCTACGTATGAAGGCATAATTAACGGCGTATTTTTCGGAAAAGACCTAAATCAATTACGTAAGCAGTTTCGAAAAAGCACCAAAAACGCCAAGGCCTCGCCAAAGTCAAAGGTTGATATTGCCGTGGCAAAAAAGTTCAAAAAATTTGCAAAAAAAATTGAAAACACATTAGCCATCATTAAGGCCATTGGAAATATGGCGGAACTCAACAAGTTAATAAATAAGGTTTTACCAGGCAATGATATTGCCAAGATATTATCATCGCGGGATAGGTCGAAAAATAGTAATACACAAAACCAAAACCAATTGCCCACAAACACCAATGAAAGAACAGAGGCACTGAATTCAAAAACGCAGTCTGATATTGAAAAATGGGAGTTAGTAATGGATGAATTGCGCAATAAACAGAAGGAAATTTTGGTGGACGATCAGCATGACCCAGAAACAGTTAAGAAGCTTGAAGAAGACGGTTATTTCTCATGCTCCAAAATCTCACGAAGAAGAAAGCGGACGCAACAAAAAGGAAGGAAATGTGCACCCCAAAACATAATTGAAACATTTATGGATAACAAAAAGCCTAAAACTGTTCCTGAGGATACAGCGTTGCTAATTAAAGTGGCTCCAGAGAGGAAGGCGGCCATGGATCAAGTTAACGAAGGAACAAGTATAAAAAGACCCGATGCTCCTCAAGATCTTGAGGATTTAACAAAAGTACAAGACAGCATCGATTCTTTATCGCTTTTGCAGCCCAAGAAAAAACATAAGCACAAAAACAAAATTACAGAATCTGACTCAATCCATAACGATAAAAGTTCAAATAGGCATGATCCACAATCATCTAAGATAAATACTCCCGACTCTGATAATGCCTTGAAGTCTGAGAATGAGGAATCAAATTATGAACACAGTCGCCCCTCTTCTTACATTAAAGACGTAGCTGAAACAATGGAATTTACGCCGTCGCAAAGAATGAATTTTGCACAAATGCTTGCTGTTACGCTAAAAGAAATCCCCCTTCGAGCTTTAGGTGACGACTCATTTTTGCTCTTTGGAATCCGTGGCCTATTGGATGGTTTGTCCAAAACTTCTAAACATCTAATGAATAAAGTTCTGTTTTCCGCAATTGAAATAGACATGCAACTAAATATTGATGGAGAAAAACCATTGCAAATGTTTCATGCATTTTATGTTGACGTTGAAACCAGTTATTTAAGTCTTAAAAGTTTCGTACTTGTCGACGAACTAAAGCATCCGACACTGAATCCAGCGAAAGGGGAAGAGAGTACCAGGGTCGACTTGGATTCAAAGCTTTTGGAATATTTTAGCAAAAAGCTTCGACTGGAACTTCCTGACCAATTAAAAAGAAACAAACTACATATTTACTCCGAACTCTTCATTTTTTACAAGGAAGCAGAGCCAAGAACGACGCGCTTGTTGCAAATGTGGCCAGAAATTTCGCCGAATATTTTTTTAAACAATGACAACCTGCCGACAGTAAAATTTATGCAAGTGGAACCAATGCCTGAATTTAAATCCTCTACACTTGACCAACACGTAGAAGATTTCAACCAAAACTTTCCAGGACACCAGGAACACGTGGACCTAATTTCTCTACGTAGGCATCAGTTAGAACATGTTCTGGAATCTGCGGTTGAAAAATTTAATAGTTTGACGGAGACGATAGCGAATGCAGGAAATCGTGCGCCAGATCCAAAAGAGAGTGGATTTCAAGGTTACGTATACTTTTTGTTAAAATCAGCTTTCGAAGGCAAATTCCATATTGATTTATTTGCAGAACTCATAGCTGGAAAAGGTCTGGCAGATATAATGGGTGTTATTAAGACCAGCAAAAACAGTTGGGATGGGATTCCGTTCATAATGGAATTAAAATATAATGACCAAGACACTCCTAAAGATGCCATTAGTCAAGTTGATCAAAAAGGCTATTACTACAACATGATGCTCCGTACTGTGTCAAAGTTTTGTTTAGTCTTTGGTGTTAACCCATTGACACAAAAGAAGATAACGTCAACAGTTAGGCCAATCCCTGAGCGACGTGTTTTTTCAGTTGAGTTATTCCATTCAAACCCCAGAGACCGAATAAATGAAATTGTGGAGGCACTGCAACACTTGCATGCGACTACACCAAACAGGGTATTCAAAAGTAACCGACGGCGCTATGCAAGTTCTCGGGTATTGGGCTCCTTCTCTAGAGTTGGCCCTGATTTCGATGTGCTGTTTGAAAAACATAATGCTGAAAATCCTCTCAATCGAATAATTGTTGCAAGCAAACATGAAATTATTGACGTTCAATTCATTGAAAGTCCTGAGCAAACGCTGCGAAACATGATAAAGGATCAAATAGTTCCTAATAATTTAAGAGAAGAATTTAAATACCGCATTGGCGCTGGTTATCCATATCACCAGTTTTTGATTCAAGTTAATCCTTATGGTGAAGCAGGAAACCAAGTGCTTCCTCAAACAGGAAAGAGTGTCAAAATTACTGAAAAAGAGCTCACTAACACTCACATAGCGTCATTTATTAAGAAGATATCTTTTGATGACAACAGACTCTCTATGTTCGATACAATCACCCCGGATCTTTTGAAATTAAACCAGATTGACACTGAAAGAATTTTGAGAGGGGATAGAACAGAATTGTTCAAATTTGAAGAAAATTTGAAGAATTTACTGCATTTGTTTGAAGCTGAGGCTGATGTACATGGATACGTTCACGGATTGTTTGAGCGCCCGCCTTACGAAACAGAGTCAAGGAAAATAAGAATAACGGATGTAAGTAGCGAAGACAATTCAAATAACGGTGGTTACATTGATCTTCTTGTCCGAGCGTACGAAGTAGACGCGGATGACAATGTTGATGTAAATACACAAGCGTTAACTGGCATTGAAATTAAATTGATTAAAAACCAAATGGAGGACCAAAAAATCAATGAAGAGATTCAAAAAGCGGTTAAACAAAACGAAGGATATGGCCCATTTCGCAGGGAGACGGCTGCGACATCAAGGTTTGTGTTAACGCTTGTTCTTAACAAAGCACAAGAAAAGCTACACGGTGACTTACATGAAGTCGAAGTCACTCACACTTCGGTTGCCTCTTCATTGGTGCCCTCTGACAATGAGGGTGGTGGTGGCAGAAGCCTCAGAAGAAAGAGAGAGGCTAACCATTGTAACATTACGGAACAACCGGAGTTTCCTAACTACATCACTTCAGGGGCGTCATCCATTTGTGCTTACCTTGAGTATTTTCCCGTCAAGTTTTTTTCATCAGTGCTTCAAGCAATTCAGGAATTTGTCAGCCAATGTATTATGGAGCGTAACGGATTTAAAACTTCAGATAATGAGGATGTAACAGTACAATGCATTCAAGGCGCACTGAACGGAGATTCGTATGAGATGTCAGGAATTACGTGTAAACATGATGGAAATCAAATAAATGGAGAAGTTCTTGTTTTTTACACGCCTAAACTAGCTTTAGTCATGCAGAAGAATTCTGAATACATCGAAAAGGACAATTATAGAAGAGAATCATGCGCTCCAATCCAATTCAATGGAACTCCGTCGGTTATGTGTGCTGGAGAAAGGACTGAATTTGTATTCACCCCAAGTCCTTCCTATTTTTCAAAAATGTTTGATAATGTCGACGCTCAGCTAATGCTTGGAGCAGTTGTTATTAAAAAGCTGGCATCGCTTTGGGAGAAGATTAATGGCAGAAATGAAAATATGAAACGGAAATCTACTCTCAAACACATTCAAATTTCACAATTAAAAGACTGGGAAAGTAAATTTAAAGAATTGGAAAAATTTGGAACGGAATTTCTTAAAAGTGAGTGGTGGAAACCTTGCCTGACAGATTTATATGAGCAAATTGATTCTGTTAAGAAACTTGGCGATTTGTCAGTCGTGGACGCCGAACTAGTTGAAATAATTGAAGAAAAATTAGATTCGCTTTGGGAAGACATGACGGAGGAAATGGAGTTTAGGCGTCCCAATTTGTTTGCAAATTTTGACACAGAGGCAGATACGCCGGTTAAACATGATGAGATAACTTCATTACTTTACTTTGAACCCATTTCTACAATTCCAATGTGTGGGATTACACGAAACATGTACGCACAAACCTCAGAATGTCTCCTGAATAACATCAGGACATCACACACATTTACCTAATTTTTATTTGGTGTTAAACTTAATTACGATGGAGACTGCCCAACTGTAAATTAACGATTCCGTTAAAACTTAGGCAAAAATATCTTCCTTGTAGTCTATTACTCCATACAAAGCGACGGAACCAAACGGCATAGCATTTCCAAAAATTTGCAAGACGCATCCTAGCTTTACTTTTTTCGGATTTTTTAAATGATTTTTATTGGAAAATTAAAATGTCGATAGGAATATTCTTCTCAATCGTCAAAATATGTTATTATATTGATACTATAATTTTTAAGTTGGAAGGGTTGCTATAATTTTTCCATATAAAATCGCATTTATAAAATCCGAAAGAAGTGAAACTTGTATATTCATTGCGATTACATGAAAATACCTTGGCGTTGAGTTACGCGACTTTGTATGGAGTCATGCAATGCTGGGACAAAATTTTTGCCGAATGTTGAACCGAATCGTTGACTTGCCATTGCTCGATCTCTATCATAACAAACGCAATTGTAGTGAAATTTAAATTGCTAAAAATATACAGAAATACATTACCAGCAATAAACTGAGCATGTGATTATTGAAAATACAAATCTGAAGTAGGAACTTTTGCACTAATATGGGAGGAATCGAAACCCAATTAATTGAACACCACGTTAGATTTGACCATGGAAAATTCCAGATATGTAATCCCTTTGCTGTTCTCAAAGTTTACTAACCGACAAAGATGGCTTAAAAAGTTCGTGAGGTCAAAAATATTTGCCTTGGGGTTCCGATTTTTCATTGAAAGGAACCAAAAAAAGGAATAGCAATGTATTTATCCATTCCACATGACACATTGGCCGTATTTATTTCTTTTCATGCACATCATAATTTTCATCGCATATTTTTCTTTTACGGTCATTTTGCTGCATGTATTTCAATTACACAACCATTTTGTCTGGAATTCGGGTTTTGCATTAAGATCAACCGTTTCAAGACGGAATTGCGAAACAGAAAATGTAAAACGATTTGGACGGTTTTATCAATGATACAGCTTTTCTTGACCTACAGCTGAATGAATATCAAAAAGAGCAGGCCGCGGAAGATTTTTTTGCTAAAATTTTAATCAGCTTACTATGGATGTACTACATTCGCAAAAAAATATGATAATAGTAAACTGTTAAAGGCTGAAATATTTAACAAGCTGATCACGCTCCATTGGTCATCCTAATAGAAAATATGTACGATCAGTCATCAATAAAGATGATAAACAGCGACAACGACGTAGCTGAAACAGTTTAACGGCGAGAGAGTTTTCTCACTATCAGAGTACTAGTTTATTGTCTGCCAAGTCCCATAGTCTGTCATAGAGAACGGCTCCTCCTACGACTCCTGCTAGTCCTGCTTCACCCACGTATTCCGCACATAAAAGCAACATGCTTGTATGAAAAGACTTGGAAGAGACCTGTCGAATGAGATGTCATACGCCGTGTTAAAAAAACGATTTAACCTCCCGCGCCCATTAACTCTTAACTAATTTCAAAAAAGTAAAACTGCAGTTATATTCAACCATTCGGGAGTTTTCGAAAGAGACATCACAAGCCATATGCTGTAATGAAAAAGATATCAACGGCTTCCTGCCGTTAACGGTTAAAAAATTTCCAAATTTTAAAGTGTTTTTAAAACTTCACGCAGTTTTTAAAACACTTTCGAATTAGCTCTTAGAAGCTAAGATAGGCAGTACAAAAACAATTTCAGCTTTTGACCCTGCCGTAATATTTTGACCGATTTTGCTGAAAATAAACAGGTGTCTTCGTCACTGTGCCGGCAACCTTTGTTATAAATTTTAAGTCAAATAAATTCTAAAAGAATATAAAGAACCTATGAACGAGCCACATGCTTTAAAAATGCTAGAACGTTACTAAATTTTTGTTCTTAATGCTTAAAATTTCAAACAAAGAATTTCTAAATAATTTCGGAATTCTTTTTTAGATTTTTGGTTAATCATAGTTCGT
>JAHZMX010006495.1:0-31193 GCA_027743895.1 Seira musarum | reverse complement strand
ATCATCTGGACAGACAGACAGACAAACAGACACACAGACACACAGACGGACAGACAACCCAATCGAAATCAATACTCCGCTGATGACGTCAGCTACGTAATAAATTGTGGACGTTCTTTACGACTGCACGATAATGATAAAAATCCGCTATATGGAATGAGACTATGAGACATTTGCCCAGACAGAGAGTCCAATCAAAGAATCACTCATTCATTCAAAGTGAGAAGTTCTCTTGTTAAGCGCAGAAATGAATGAAAATGGATTTCAATGAAGTAAAACATGCGTTTTGTCTAGAATTTGAAAAGTTTACACCTTTCTAGTATTCATTCATAACGGAGTGTCACGGCCCTGGCCAATATTCATTCTTGATGGGCTTGTCGTCCATAGAAAAGAAAATCCCATATTTTCAACGTACAAACACTGCAGATTCATTTCCTCAGAACATAACTAAACATAAAAAGATCTCGATTTGATGTATTTTCTTGAAAATGCCTGTACAAGTGTTTTCGATTTCATTGACGAAGATAAAAGATGTGGATTGGAGAAGGTGTTTCGTTCATTCACTATGTATTTATGATTTTTTTTGTGCTTAAAGAGCGCTCTTATTATTTAGAGATGCAAAAATACTGATTAGGTGATTCATTAGATTGGGCGGAATCTTGCCTTTCAAGAGATTTATGGTTTTTTAGTCTGCATTGCTTGCACACATCCCCTTTTAAAAGAAATTATTGTTATTGTTGGCATTTTAAAAATATACCGTTTTGGGCTTGGACTTCCCTTAATGAGATTTTAAATGCTTTTGTGAAGCAAGCACAAACAAAAAAAGAAGAAGAAGAAAATGATATCGCTCGCGTGTGTGCATCGTGATAAATTAAGCTTGAAACATGTGGAGGGGCTATTTCTGTCAGAATAGGAGAGTCCCAGTCAACCAACATCTATTTATGTTGACATATGCAAAAATAAGTAAATAAGGAGGAATTTTCTTCATACCTTAAGGTTATTGTGAGTAGAGTCGTTAAATGCATTGAGCATCATCAGAAAGCAAGAATATTTTTGAGTGTTGCTAAAATTAATGATAACATTTTTTGTCTCGCCATTTCTCAGCCCGAGTCAGGACTCTTGTCATGCCATGTCACGACTGCATCACAATCCATACAAATCAATATTTTGTGCAGCGTCATCAACATCACTGTCTGTCTAAGTTGGTGTAATGATGATGATCATATCACTGATCACTCATGATATTGCACCCACACAAGTGGGGTATTTCTAATTCTACATTGAAGACATATTAATTAAACTCTAACAATAAATGGTGGGTGCAGTCCACTCATTCATACGTGCAATCGTACAAAACACCGATTGCAATGGACTAGTTCTAAAGTAAACATTGTACCAAAAATTGTTCTTTTATCAACAGAATAAACTAACAGTAAAAAAATGGAATGTCTGTAGGAAAATGAGACACCAGACTGCTACAGGAAATCGAGATCAAAAAGAAAAAAACGTTTTTAAAAAATTGGGATACAATTTGTTTTATCCTAATTTGATACGGCCTCATCCTCAATAACCTAATGACAAATTCATTATAGCATTTCTCGGTGGATACATCGTTTTGATAATTCTGTACATGAGTACAATCAATCAACAGTAGCCGCATCCTGATTATCATGATTTCATCATCATTCTTCGCTGATTACGAAAGAATAAAAAACTGACTCTATGTACCGTACTTTAAACTGTACATTTCTGTTTCTTGCAAGTACAAATATGATACTACTTTAGCTCACATTAGCTTAAAGTTTGGCGAGTTTAAAGTACAACTTTTAGAGGAAATCACTGTGATTACACTGACCATTGAAGATTTTGGTGGTTTATAAAGCTCCTTGAAATTTGTTTGAAGTCACTCGTGGGTTATGTAAAATAGAGAAAAAAAGGTACAGAATATCAGTACGAAAAAAGTGAGGGATTATGCAAGAAAGAGCAGGATACGTGAAAAGGGATTTTAACCTGTTTTAGTGCTTTCATGTTAAAAAAAATCTTAATCTTGTTCACAAAAGCGTCATCCTAATGTTCCACACTGTCTTACTGTCAGCATCTTCATTAAAAATGCGTATAGTACAAAAAAGAAAAGAAGAGAAAAGGGATTTATTTATTTTTACGGAGATAAAATATAATATTTTAAATCACAGTTTATGATTATCCGTCCTATATTTTATTGCTTGAGTATAAAAAGATGAGGTTTTCGGCTCTCATCCATATCACCCACAAAGAAAAATGCAAATTACAATTGTTTGTTCAACACTATTCAGACATTCTGAAAAAGTACATTTGTTTTTTCGGAGATAATAGCTCGTAGCTTTTATTTTATTTAACGATGTTCATAAATAAGTAACAACTACAGCAAAATTTTCTCTATTGCTTCATTTTAAACTATTAATATTCTCTGCAAATTGCTCACAACATTTTCCTTCTGTTGGATTTGGTTTGCATGAAAATCATAAATCACAAAAAGGATGCGTGACGATGACAAAGCCATGCTACATGTCTTTCGTATTTATTTAGCACAGAACAATGACAAAAATGAAAGAGGGCAATTTCAGAAGGATTTATCGAAATAACGCTGCATGCTTACTTGTCCCTCCAACAATTTTATTATGATTAGTTAATGTGCAATTAAGAATGCATAGACTGTTCATTAGCGTAAAATATAAAAAGCCTGACCAAAAGCAAGCATTCATTAAAGATTAAACCCTTGATATGTTCATTATTGAAGGTTGATTCTTTTTTTTCTATGTCATATAATTTATTGATAATTTTGAGAATAAGTTGATGTTACCATTTTGTACTCTGTGACAAGAATTGCTAAATAATTAGTTTAGGCAAAATTGTGTCCTCAGTACGGCAATTTACAAGACTTACAATTACATTTTTCAGTCCTTATCATTGCGCAATAAAATGGATCCAGAGAAGCATTACAATAAGAGTGAATGAATGAAATGATTCATTCGATTGTAGTGTGTGTGTGATCGTGTTTATGCTCTCTATTTCGGCTTTAATGACATTTGGAAGGTGAACTCAATGGATTTTGTAGCTTTCATTTTTCATTCAGTATGACAAATTACCGAAAACAAATCACCTAAATTACTATTTACATTTGAATGATCATTGTAGTTTGTGACATTAGACTGGAAGATTAAAAGGGTGGCTTGACTAAGTAGCCTTCCTATATCTTAAGTGAAGGTTTTTGTCATATTTCAATCTTAGCGTTGTCAAAAGTGTTGATTTGCAAGTACGCGATTTCTTTGAAAGCCTCTTTCGTAAAATGATAAATGTCAAAAATTAGCAATAAAAATATAATGTTCATTTGAGCAGATCAAGTCCCATTTTGGATTGTGATTTAATCCAATCAAAACCAAATGACAGGGTAAAAACAAGGATGTTAAGGTTAATTAAGGAAAGTAGGCTACAAGATATTTTGAAGCAAAGGATAAAGTAAGTGAATTTCCACTACACATGTCGTCGCCAAAAAAAGAAGGTACTTTAAAAAGACGAAATCATTTACGGACCAATATTGTATTTTAATGCTTTGGATAATGATATGAATAAAAACTAAAATTAAATAATGACCAGAAATCATGGCGAGAAACCAATTCCAAATTAAACCTCCATCCAAGGCGTTCATCCTACCAATGATATAGTAAAATGTTTACGAATAAAGTAAATGGCAGGAATGACTGACGCACCTACAGATTAGAGTGACTTTATTTTTTTGTGCAAAAAAATAACAATTGGAGTACAATCGACTTGTGCATGCGTTTGAAGTTTTTTTCTGATTGATTACATAGGTATTAAAATATGCATGCATCGCGCTCCTGACCTGACTTCGAAATGCACTCATATGAGTACTTATTAACATCTGCTCATTGCAGTAAATGTGACATTTGCCATTGCATTTCGATGAACTGCTTACGATTAGATTTCGTGCGTCCGAACCCATTTAAATTACCACATTATGATTACTTCTCTTGACGTGGATGAGTTTGAAAGTTTGAATATGACGTTACGCACAGATCTTGTCAGTTCTCTACCACAAAATAGTGCCGAAGTCGAGTCATTGATCAAAGAACTACCTTATGGCGGTGACAAGCAGGCAAAGGAACCCTTCTTTTATTAATATGATCTACCCTTTTTAAATGTGTATCGTTTGCTCTTGCTACTTCAGTATATCATCCGATATGCACTCACAACAACTATTAAACATGCAAGGAATGATGAACGACTCATTTGAAAAAAAAGTTTAGATTATGAATGAAAGAATAATGGAATAAAAAATTAATTGACTCGGCCGAATTAGAACAGGGTGTAGGCATGTAATTAAGGCAGAGTCACTTTAAAAAGATACTGTATATTGATGATGTTGGTGACGACCTATTCTCCCCTGAATCCTGCGAACCATCTTCGGAATATGCACATGAAAGGCGATTCTTAGTTGTGTTGTAGTTGTAGTATATCGAAATGTCATATAGAGTCATTTTTTACACTTGGTCCATTATTATAAACATTTTAAAGCTGTAGTAAAACAAGAAATGCTTCTGTGATTACGTAAAATTTTTATATGAAATCTATCTGTATATCATTTGTCGATGAGGCCAACGAAGCGTTTCCATTTTAAAAAAAACTGGGGTACATGCGTATGCATTTATATATTTCTCGTATAATAAACAAAGAAAGAGTGTATAATATCAGTAAGTCATAAATAAGACGCTCTTTTTTTGCAACACTCTTCTTCAAGAGGGAAAATGTAATAAAAATAATGATGCTAATGCATTCATTGACATAATCTATTGTATTGGTAAGGCATTGATTAAATTCAAGATTCAAAAGACAAGATGAGACATCATCATCAACCCAAAAGAGAACATTCTTAACGAACGTTTGTTTATACAGTTGATCATCATTTGAATAATGAAAAACGTCATGACATGACACTAGAGCATTTCAAGCACGTACCTACTATATCCATAATGTAAGTGATCTGACGTTATGACTGGCTAAGCTTTTCAATTTCTTCGTTATCAAAGGTGCGCATCAATCCAATTCATTCACTCTTGGAATGAATGGTTGTTCAAATCAGAATGACGAAATTTGACATTTACTTGGCGATGTAAAAAAAATATCCCTTTGTACGCAATTTTTAATGATATTCGAGAATGCACTTGTCTCTATTAGAGGTTATATTGATTTTTAGTGCAACATAATATGAGCACTTTTTAATTGTATTCATCACACGATATCATAGAACTACATACTTATTAGTCTTCTTTTTTCCATTTGGCTGGCGTACTCTATAATAATGACCATGCCCATTCAATCAACAGCTTTTTCCAGTTTTTTTTTCTAGTTCAAGGTAAGAATGCATTTTCAAGCTTTCCAAAGATACTAATTTTTTTTTAAAAATTAGAACGACTTTGAATTCTTGGTCCTAAAATACCTCGGTTAAAATATAATGATATTAATAATCTATCGATAGTTGGAATGTGATGAACACGAATCCCTTCATCTATTTTTTACTATCAAAGCTTAAATAATAAACTACCAACTTAATACCCTCATAATTGCTAATTCTTGTACGAATCATTCTCGGTCAAGATTAATTTCGCCCGTAATCATTTATCAAGACAATGAATTAAGGTGCCCACAGGTATGTATGTTTCTTGGTATGCGATATTTGCATGCATGAAAAATGTAATAAAAATAAGATGATCAAAACATCCAATTTTTTTCAAACGTTAGCCGGTCACAGTTGTATTCTCAAAAAGGAGTAGTAGTAGTGTAACTGTGGCCGTATGCGAAAAAGTTGATTGAATGCTAGCAATGAATCCCGTTACAATAACTATTCAAAGAGTTGCATTCCTTCTTTTTACCAGTCACTCATTCAGTCACTCAGTCAGTCGTCGTCGGTCGATGCAACCGAAATCTAAGCACACTGAACTAATCCTATTATTCATGAAAACACTTTTAAAAGATTGGAGCAATGCAATGCAGCTATACTACTTACAGCTACGTTGCTTTCACAGCTTTTTCAACAAACTGCATATTATTATGATGATTTTTATTGCACTTTATTTTGCATACATGTCCTCTCATGAGTTATAAGAACATACGATATAAAATGCCGAGAATTGCAGAGGCCGAACAACCGAAAAAGACTGGTTCAGCAGGACACGAAAAAGAATCATGGGGCATCATTCGCCTCTGCGTCTTATGCTAATTTGTTGACTGAAAATTTGAATCTACGTACCACTTAAGTTTTATTAACAAAACAAATATACTTAGGTACATTAGTTAATACTTCTCGACCGAAAATTTCGAATGACCGAAATGGTTTATTTGTGCTATCCCATTCTGCATACTATCGAATAACTCTTCCTAGTCAGTCTAAAATTTCAAAATATTAGACATCGTTTCTGGTGGACATGCCAAATGACCATCATGGCAATGCTGATGACGAGGAGATCTTTGGAGTTAAGATCGGAAATGCTCGGGCTATTTAATATGATAATTTGCAACTCCATTTCATGAAATCAAGGTTCGGAGGACAACACGTTCTCGACGGCAATAATTCATATTCATACAAGAGATTTAGAAAACTGAAGAATGTGGCGCTTGTTATGCGGATGAATGCCTCGGAGCTTTGTGAAAATATTTTCCCCAAATGATGTCGTCGTCGTGAGATCGTGCTCTTGTCGATTTACTCGAGAGAAACAAAGGCTTAAAGTAGAAATGATAAAAAAAAGATCTCTAAATATAAAGTGTTTCAAAGAAAACTCATGGTCATGCCTTGCTTGTACATATTTTGAAAATATTAGTCCGCGCTATATTCACTTCCTGATGCTGCATGAACCATGTAAAAATAAATCATTATTTTTTAGAAACAATGATACACAATCGCAAAATAAAAAAAAAGCTGTTACTGTATAACTGTCGTGTGAAGCGAGCAACAATGCTTTTATGTGCTCAAACTAGACTAATTTTTGAAACTTAAGCGACACGAACGTGATCTGCAACAAAATCAGATCAACAAATGGAATGAAGGTAAAATGAATTATTCCAAACCTTTGAATAAATTGCAGGTTTACTCGTGGTAATATTTTGGGATTATTTTTAGTAAAACATGTCAAGCCCTTCATTTTGCACCGCCGCTTTCACTCGCCGCAACTTGAGAAAGCTTTAGGTCAAAACTCAAAGCAAAATGCATAAATGTGTGCCAATGTATACATAGTTTCAAAATACATTTAAAATTAAACAAAGATTTTTACTTACGGTCAGGATTCCTTAGCTTCTACATTACGTTTGTACAAAAGATTGTAAAAATATGAATTTATAATGAAAGTAATGATTGTTTTAAAGCAAATGCTTTTGAAGCACTTTGAAAAATTAAACTATGAAAAATAATTTGTCGATAATTTGCGAAGAAAATAAATGCAAAACCTTTCATTTGAAACCTTCTCTGAAAATTTGTGTGGGGGTTTCTGGAACCAATACTTGATATGTGTAAATTTAATTCTTACCAGTTGCCACAATTACAGAAATTAAGGGCACAACAAGTAATTTAATGAATCTGAAAATATTATTGCGAGCCATCTTTGAGGCCGGGTTCACAAAATTTAGGAAATCAATGTCTAAAAGTCACAGATGACTTCACGTCACTTTTTATGCGAAGTATTTCTCAAGATGGAAAGTGTCTCTTCCTTCAAAAAATCACTTCTTCTGTCACCTCAACACCCGTAAATGTGTAGAGCATGCCCGCGGCGGCGTCCACTCTTAGAGCTCTGCTCGGTTTCTCTAAACTAAACGCTTGCTCTCTTGTCTTTGCGCTGGTCGAACCCTTGTGCGTCTACTTTTTACTCCCTTTTCAAAGCCGTGTTCATCATCAATATCGTCATCATCGCCATCAACAATGCTTATAGTCTTCATCATCATCTTGCATCGCCTCCGTCTTTTTCTTTGCATCACATTTATGTATTTTATTTATGTATCGCACTGAGAATGAATAATAACGATAAGAATGACCACAACGATGCGATGTGACAGAAAAACAGCATTAGTTTGCTTACCATCATTAATTTTGCTCTTTAATGAATATATCGAGAGCGAGAAAAAACCTTGCTATTATAATCTGCCAAAATAATCGCAGACTTTTTGAGAGTCACCAAAACGAAGCTCACTAGCAGTACCTACTACTATCACTTCACTTGTTTAGTCTCCTGCAAAAGTACCGTGCATGCAGGTACAGGTATATGCACCTTTCTTTTTTAGGATTATCTGCTCAGATCTGTGATTGAATACTCAAACGGTGAAGAACAAAGTCAAGTTGCTATTTCTGAATTAGATTGTAGTAGGTTGGCTCCTGCCACCATTACATTTAGCATTTTTTTATGTTCAATATTCAATTCAATCGCTTTCGTCTGCAGATATCTGCATTGTGACTTGTGTATGTTGAGGTACTTCATTGTTAATGCTTTTTTTGACGCTTATGAAACATTTTCCAACCGAATTTATGTTTGAAGTTTTTTGGATTTGATTACTGGTTAAAATAACTGACAAATAAGTGGAAGAATGTTATTGAGGCATTAGGGGAATGAATATGTTTAGTGATATCCAGTGTAATTACGAAGGTAAGAATGATGTGGGTAACATTGAATTGAACTATAAACGTAGTATTTATTTCTGTTGTAGAGGCATTTCGATTATTCAACACTAGTGCAGTTGTCGAAGCGTATAGTTCAATATTTTATGCCTAGCTGTCGAAGGAACTTTCTGTACCTGATTAAGTTTTCAGTTGTACACAAACGCTACTTTCAGATATATATTATATTGTGACAACCTATGACTTCTTGTTTTTGACTTGATGCAGGTGTTGCCAAAGAAATGTGCATTTTATGTATCGTAAATAATTAAGTCAATGTTAAACAACTATTAATGACAACAAGTTAAGGTAATCAAATAAACAACGGTATTATTGCTCATGTGAATTTTTTCAAGGTGTTCTATCCGACCCACCCGCCGCTTTTATTTGCCTAATTTTTCTAGCTCTTTATTTCTAGAAAGTTTTCAATAATAAGGCCGTGAAATATTGAAGGTATGGTATGATTAAGGTTATTGAGCAATGCGTCGTTGGTGGAAAATGGAGAACTGTGAGAAAATCATAAAAGCAAAAATAATGCTCCACGCTATTGAAGATCGATAAATTTATTTTCCCCAAAAAAATACAATCAGTTTGATTGAAGTACTACATTTTACATTATAAATTTTGTATTTCTTATCAGTTAATAAAATTGTTTGTATTTGTTTTCACGGGTTTTAAATACTTTTTTGAAAAATAATCACTTTATGTTGCAATACAATTTCACAGAGCATCGCCAGGAATAATTTCTGCATTAAAAATTTAGACAGAAATTTATGTTTTTGATACAAACTAACTTTTTTTTATCTTCCACGCGTTGAAATGAAACGTATAAAATCTTATTGCGTAAGATACTAATGCAGTTATGGCAATCATCAATTTTGAGTTTGCTTTACAATCTTTTCGAGTAAGGCGAAGCTTTTGCAGACAAGGCAGTACAAGTATAGTTTAGTTTGGTTTTGGAACGAAACCAGCCTTGGGAGGCGGACCAACTTGTGACATGGTTAGCATTGGTGCGGTAGGGTCCATTCCTATAACGCACCAAAAAGGAAATCCATAGTAAACACAGTTAAAACAGAAAAATAAGTATGTATTTATTTATTTAATATGTCAAGTGAATATACCTCGAGGATAAGATGTTGGATCTGCTACTGGTCGATTTCCTATAAAGTTTGGTTTTGTAGTAGAGCTTACGACTGGGGGATCGGGTGGCAACAGTGCCCCACCAGCTTGATTTGCAGGTGTGATCATAGGTACTGACGGTGATGTCGACGAGACTGATGGTGAGCCATTGCTGTAAAAACCTTGTGTGGTAGTTTGACCCGCAGGTTGATACTCGTTCACTGGGGCAGGTGGAGCAGATGGTTGGAAGCCGACAGAATAAGTACTGTTGTTTATATTACTTGTGCCATACAGGGGAGCAGGCGGATGGTTTTGTATAAACGCTGTCATAGCTTTAGTAACTGCTGGAGGTGGAGCGTGAGTGGGCGACATAATCCCTTGGGGAACACCTGCTGCATTTGGACGATCTTTTTGAATACCCATGGTGCTGTATATCTCAGTCAATATCAAAAGCATGGTGTCTTCGGATTCCCTAATACAATAATATATAAAATAAATAATTCACCAACCATTTTCAAAACGTATCGTTGATACTTTTCTTCTAAAGATAAAAATGACTTCTTTTTCTTACCAATATCCAACATGAGTGCTCATGGCAAACACGTATTCATTGAAAGTTTCATAGGGCGCTTCTTGTAGTACATGATCAATGCGACGACCACCGTTTAAGCTTCCGATTTTAAGGTGTGCGTTTTCATCCTCAGCTCCATCAGCTTCCGACTTTTTCTCCATTTCTCCTGCAATTGCACTTTGAATCTCATTTTCCAAATTCTCTTGGCTTTTACTGAAACCAGTGTAGTAGGAAACAGTGTTCAATGTGTTTTTCACTGCATCAATGACGCGATGTTTAATGTCGGCACCAACTCTGGCCATTGTATCCTTAAGCTCTGGAATTTTTAATGCACAACAATCAGAATCACCCAAAAACATAGTTTATTTGGAATGCTTGCTCGAAATTGTACCCGGAAGTCACTTCCAAGCTTCTCGATTCCACGGACAGTAACGAACATAGCTGTTAACCAAATTTAAGTTGGTTGGTATTGTATGTATGAAATCATGGGAATGTTTTTTTTCTTCTTTATTTTAAAACAAACCAATTGGGGATCCCAAGGCAAAGAAAGCTGTCGGCGTAAAATCAATTTTTGGGTAAGTGATAAATGGTTGGCCTGTTCCTGCGTTTCCAACTGTGTAGGAAACAGTTCGAGATGAGGATGACAGTACGGACATGGCATCTGTTTGCATCTAAAAGACAAGTATTGTTTTCAGTTATTATTTGAAAGAAATCTGGAAGGCTTGTTCCATTCCTATACCGCATGTTTCCCATAAATTCAACGTACCTGTGAAGCAGTTTCTGCCGTTGGAGTGGCATCTTCACCTGCATCATTGAAATTCATATCTTCACAAGTGTCTGTCGGAACCGAGTCAGGAGCAGATTGATGTGCAAGCAAATCAAACAATATCAATGACCCCAAGCTGTGCCCAGTTAAAGACACTTTCCCTTGAAATGTTGGATTCCGAGACAAGAAGAGCTTATAGATTCTGTTCAACTCACTGCTAACAGAATCGATAATTGTCTGGAAAGATGCAACAAACAATCCGTCGTTAAAACAAGGATATTCAGACCAGAGGCTCAATTTTAATATTAAGAATATTTATACCTGACAGTACACTGGACTGGTGTAAAATAATATGTCCAAAAGGGTGTCATTTGTAAAATCTCGAAACTTTGGTATACTACGCAGAGTTATTCGCTTAAGTTGTTCATCGATCCCCTTATCTCCATGTAGAGCCTTATGCCATGACACTGGCAAAAATTCAACTCTGCCAACAAGATTTCGGTCAATCGACTCACGGAAGTGACTGTTGAGCAGTTGAATAGACAGTCCGCGAAAGTCGTCAACTACATTATCATACGACATTGCAATGAATCATGTTACAAATCAAACCATAGTGCACAGACAGACATATAATAAATATATAATAAATATAACATAATAACTTTCTTTATACCTGCTTCAACAATATTTCGTAATTTAAAGTCACAAATCGGACCAATTCCATGCACAACAAATACTAAATGGTCTATTTGAGAAGATTCGCCATCTTCCATTTCAATTTCATCCACGCCACGTTTCACAACACGTGGTCTAATTTGACTTTCCTGTAATTTACAAACATTACGTGTAACATTATCATAACGAAGAAGAAGTCGCTAATTAACTGATATTTATCCTTTTTATGACCAACTTACTGGTAAATTGCCCCAATCGTCAGGAGCAGCAGCCTGGCAGAAGTGAACTACAACTCCAGCACTATGCATGATTACAGATTCACCTTCGGGAAATTCCAAACGCTTTTGCCAAACTCCCGTTTTCATACAATCAGCATATTCATGCTAGCAAAACACACCATATTTATGATATTATTTTTAAGCAATTCGACGGAAAAACTAGTACCCCGCAAATTTTCTAGTTACCTCAAGTCTCAATGCAAAGTCTTCATCATAGGGCACAAATCGATTATCCATTGGACCCTTGAAAAACCATGAACCCCGACGAACTTCAATTGGAGCCTCCTCCCAGTACACTGGCATTTTCAAGCGTGTCTTTACTGAGACGTCGTATCTACCTCCATCAGTGGCAACCTGTCTTTCTTTGTCTAATGAAACGAAAATTAAAATCATGAACATCTTGATGAATATGAATTGCTTGAACGCCTACTACCTCATGAATATTATAAGTCAATGGATGTGTTCATCACCCTCACCATTAGCAAAAGCGTCTTCTAAGGCGACAGAATCAAGTATGGAAAATGGTTTCCAAACTGCTTTTCCATCAACATCTTTCCTGTAGAACCAGTGGTAAGTCAACGGTGGTAGTTCCTGTGGGATGTAAGGTAAAGCTCCCATTTGACCTGCGGTTGGAGAATGATGATAATAGGGATTGGAATTAAAATTCGGCAATGCAACTCGAGAGGGAGAATGGAGACTGTGTCCATCGGAACTGGAACCCGCAGACAGAGAGCTAACTACCGGCGAAGGTGGTGTTTGAAAGGATACAGAAGGAGGTGTGGGCGTTGTGGGCTGCATATGATGTATCGCAATACTAAACATAGATAAAATCATTTTTGAAAAGATGATTTTGAATAGATTTACAGGCACGGATTTTCATTATTTAAATGTATGAACCTCGAGTTTGGAGTAAACTGTGATTGAGACTGAATCCCAGCTGACGGTGAGAGAATTGGAGACCTGTATTTTAAATTTTTCAAATGTAAGCTACATTCAAACATTCATTACTTTAATGTAATTCTGACTTTGTAAATACATGTCATACTCGTATCGTAACTTAACTAGCTGCATGTTTATGTTTATCTTATTCAATGCTCGATTCGATTCTATTCAGAAACGTACCAGCACCGACGACCAATAATGACAATGGATCAATTAATTAACACATGACGTATGAATTTTGCATGTTTGCTTGAATCGAATGTTTTAAAAATCAATTCAATGTTGATTCAAAGTGATATATAAAGGTATTGTTTTAATTTTTTGATAAAATCTGTCTAGGTATGTATATATAATTAAATATTTGATTTGCATCGGAAACAAAAAAAATCGCGCAATTGGATGCCGCAGTCATTTAAGATAATCAATCATCAATCTTCGATCTTGCCACCAAGTTCCGACTCCGACTTCTGATACTGCGTGTGTAATCAAGCTCACGTCAGTCGACAAGGAATATGGCGGATATTGGAAAAAAATTATTGAAAGGGGATTGTACTACAGCTAGCAATTCCGGTTCCTTACGATGCGATGTGATGTGCGGTGCTAGCTTGCGTTACAGTACAATCCCCTGTCAATAATTTGTTTTCCAATGTCCGCCATTCCCGAAAAAATAAAAGCACAAGTATATGCATCTACAGTACAGTACATACAAGTACAGATCTACAGCGCACGTTGTTATAGCCTCGAGAAATTAAAATGTCTTTGCTGTCGGGTAAAGTTTTGGGGCCCAATAGAACGTCGATTGTACTAGTGCAGTGCCAAGAATTCTTTTCTTACCTAAGCGCTCACAATCAGCCAGACATTATTGTCAATGACAATTTGTCATAGTCATGAATCAATGCAATAATGATAATGTGAATGTGCGAATTGATCGTGAGTGAATATAATATAACGTGGACCCTCTCGGTGATCGTTTAAAAAAGGATATCATATCACGTCATGATCCAGCTTTTATCAGGTGATCTCTAGGTGCTTAAATGTGTAACTCTTATTAAGGTATGGTTTTGAGTAGCAGGGAGTAGTGCAAAAAGTATATAGTGGTAGTGGTAATTATTTTTAGTTTTACATAGTTTAATCATAGCAACTGTAAAACTTTTGTAATCACTTACATCATCTCCGGTGGACGATATGACGGAGATTGTACTTGTCCTGCGGGCACTGGATTTGCTTGCATTTCTGGGCATGGGACGTATTTCATTTTCTGAGAGCCCAGACGAAATGCATTTCCTCCAAGTTCATAAAAAAAGGAAGTAAATTAATATAGCAATTTTGACAAAATCCTATCTTATCTTTGATCCTTTGATCTTGAACTTGATAAATAATTTAAAACATCTTAAAGTGGTAAGTACGATGAAAACTATATTTAGGTACCTACTAGTTCACTCACTCATGATGAGTGCCAGACTGAATTTGCAAACATAAATTGTTTTCTAATTCGTTTGATTTAATATTTCAAATGTGATAAATATAAAAGAAACATTCATTTTTTTAAATGTACCTGCAGTGTTTGCAGGAGGCATACTTGACGGAGGCACGTGTCCTGAAGACATGAGGGGAACATTGGAAAGTGCGGACGTCATTGACGGACCAAAGCCAGCAGCAGAAGATGTCACCGGGCTAGAGGTGGAACATGACGACTGCGAATAAAACACAGTTGGTCTACTGCTGGCGGGCGCAACTATAATGCAAGTAAGACAGAATCACAAATAATGTTACGCTGTGATAAATAATAATTCATTGTCTATTTTTATAATTTTAGTACCTGTTGCAAACGCAGATGAAGGCGCGCCAAATGCAGAAGGATACGATGCTGCAGGGGGGACAGAAAACAGATTTGGTTCATTGGATGGAAATAAAGATGAGGTTGGTGGTCCCGTGGAAAAAATGGAAGAAGCTGTTGGTATGTTTCCTTCATCCAAATTTTTCGAAACCGTTACCGTATTCTCTTGTACAGGCACAACTGCTGGAGAAATTGGAATAGTCTGTGGTGAAGGTCCTCCCATTGTTGATGCAGTATGACTTGATGAACCAAAGGGCGGGAAGGTTGACGTAACCTTGGCAATCTTCATAGCAGATGGAGGGGAATTTAGCTGCACAATAGCCGAGTCGGGCGCTGTAATCTCTTGTTTTGTATTTAGTTCAAATTTGGCTGGACCAGCCAGCATTCTGGAAAAAGCGTCAACGCTAGTAGCTGCTCTTGAGAATAAACTGATGGGAGTTGCATGTTCTTCTTGAGCAGCTTCAGTTCCTTCGCCTTCATTTAAAGTAAACCCATCGGCAAAGTCTTTTTCTACAGAACCTCTGTTTGAACTAGAATCATCACTATTCAAGTCGATTTCAGCGGTTGCGGGTTCTAAAACGCATTATGTAGATTTTATTTTCATGTTACTAATGGAGTAAAAATGCAATATATTTATATGCACTGAAGACGAAACAAACGTTTTACCCTGTGACTCTGGTTCTACTGCAGGGACTGGGACTGGGATCAACATGGCAGCTTCCTCGAAAAAATTGGCTCCTGTAGCTGCACTTAACAAAGTGTTTCGGATTGGTTTCTGGCTTCCGCCCTCCGCCATAGTTGTTCCTTATTCTGGATTAAGTATGTTTTTCAAAACCTGCATTTCAATTACAAGATGTGCTTAACTGAAATTGAATGTAATTTAGACTTTCTAAAATCGTAACGTTAGTAATCAATCGGAATTTTGGCTTCAATGTTTTCTTGGTAAGTACAATTCATATCATGAAACTCAAAGCTGGGAAGTAATTGGGATTGGGAAAGCAATTACTGTGTCAAACGTCACTGATCCTCAAGGAAAGGAACTTTCAAATCAATTATTGCTACAATGACAAGTGACTACTCTACTTCGCCAATATTTATTTATTTTAAAAATTACTTTCACTGTATTCACTTGAGAACAAAATGTATGTATTGTGACAATTGGTTTGACTATACTTTGACATGATGAAATGAAATGTCACCATATGTCAGAGAATGTATTGGCAAGACGCAAGAGTAAAATTGTGTAATTGTAATAGTCTTGGCATGAATTTATAGTCAAACGTTATTATTGTCCATGGTTCTAGTTATGAGGTATTCTTAATTAAAGTACAAAATTATGACTAATAATTAGATGTTCGAAGTAATTTTGTAAAATTTGAATATTTTACTTACGGCAAAGTATACAGTGTGTTAAATGTTCTTTCAATTTCCTTTGTAAACTTATTGTAAGATTAGATATACATATTTTAGTTTATTTAAACTGTTCATATTTCAACAATACTTAAACGGTTATCCAAGATAAATTAGTATTTTCACTGCAAAGATTAAAAAATATACGTCTTTTAAAGTGTATGTTCTTAGTTCATATTCATCTATTTCCCTTCGCGTCACTACGATCGGTTAATGTAGAGAAAGTAGAAGTCGGCTCAGTAAGACTTTATGTAAAGGAAAGAGTTTGTACAGCTGAAACAATCTTATTGGTTTTTCTACTGACGGAACATAAGCTACGATTCAAGCATAAATAGGCGCGATTCCATCTTCGCCCCTAGATGATTTTCAGTCTTCTTTTTTTGATCTTGTGAGCTACGCGTACTGAATTATGGGAGGACGCACAACAAGTGTTTGCAATTTTCGCATGAAAACGTCTATATCCATGACTTGGAACTTAAAATGCCTCATTTGTTAATGAATATATGGTCAGGGTGAAAATTACCTATTTTAGAAGATTAATGTACTCTCAGATCAGATTCAAAATTGATGTAAGTAATTGTAATGGCAAGGTCTATGACATGCTCTTTTATTTCCATCAAGCTTCGACCTAAGTACTTTGGAAAAACAGTGGCAGTTTACGAATGAATATACAAATATGATCGCTTAAGTAGTTTTTTAAACGCAATAGCTCGCATACATGATTGAATGGTAATTATAGATTCTTTCATACATAATATGTACATTATCAATTAAACTTTTAAATGTCCTGAATCCCCCCTTTTCTTGCCAAATTTTCTGCGAAACGTAAAAAGCCATCAATTATATATATTTTTGCTATGTAGAAGAACATTTAAAATAACAAATATTTTGGGGGTTTGTATAATGGGAGTCGACAAAATCAAACTAAATCTCGATTGTTTAACTTAACCAACTTCAGGATTTGTTATGTTATCCCAAGCGTTCTTTGTTTGTAATTTGTAAATTGTTTTTAATCTGTTTGAATTCTACCCTGGTCAATACTGAAAATTTTATGTGAAATCATTGCACTGGTTAAGTTTAAACGATGGAGAATCTCAAGTTGTTTATCAGGGATTCTCTGTAGGAAATAGCCCTCTTTCAAAAAATCGGGGCATATTGAAACTAAAAGTTAAAAGATTAAATACTGCATGGAAATCTTATCAATCTTTCTGCAAAATCAAGTATGTAGGACATGATTGTCCAAAACCATGCAACAAATGCATTCTTTTAAAAATTAAGCTCAACAAGAAAAAAATTTAATGTAAAATGTTCAAACAAATAATTTATAAAAAATGGTCAAAGTCAAAACCGAGCGATGAGTCAATTCATTTGGCACGCAATCTGCCCATGCCACATATTCAGCTAGTGGATCCCTGGTAAACACTCGGGATGATCAATCGTAAGTAACCATGGTTACATTACCTAACTACCATCTCTAATCTGTATAAATATCTGTAATTCTGATCATTACTGAAAAACTTTGGCGTTAAATAGAAGGATGTACGACAGCAGCATCACACATGCTCTTGAAATGGAATTGGAACAGGAGTCCAATAATGCATATTCTGTATATTTTCTAGGCGTCGTGCGTACTTTGTTGTGAGATTTGCGATGCGTGAGAAAAAGGGTCCAAATAAGAGAAATGAGAAATATTTTTACTGTATCACATCGTGATGTACATTTTTCATATATGTAGATGTAACTCTGAAAAAAAAACAGGAAGAATGTTTGAGTCAGTGTCACTGTTCATTTTTGGAAAGTTGATAACAAAAAAACGCTGCTGCTGCGCTGCGTTTTGTCAAATTCTACTTCCCTTTCAGATTGAGTTTTTTGAGGCATATGAAATGCCTCAAATATGCGATGCAATGTAATGTAAGTACATATTGTGTTGTATCATGCATGCATTTTTAGCTTAACAACAAACATTGATCCCTCGCCTCATTCCGTCATATCATCATCATCAAACTACTGCGCTGTATTTTTTCCGCTGTTGCATATCGCGTCATATAGTATGTATTAAAATCCTATGTTTTTATTGCTTCTCTTCTCTTCTGCTGCTGCCCCTTTTGTATAAGCTCATAGATGTAGATTGTAGAAATGTAGATACATTTTTTGATGGGACAACGACGACGCACGTAGTTGTAGAAAACTGCTGTTGCTGTTGCTGCCGAGCTGATGTTGTTGTTATTCTTTCCCTCTGCCTTAGCTGCTGCTAGCCCACAGCTTCTCAAACACAAACATAGCTTCAGACAGAGAACACGCAATATAAAAGCATCTCTCTGTTGCTCGATTTGATATTTTTTATTATTGAACCTTCTGTTTGCCTAAAACACTTAATTTTTGCACTATATTGTTTTGTGACTATAACTTAAACTGTCGTTTCTTTTGTAAAGTTGTCAAGTTCTTTTACTGTTGGTTGACAATATGTCATCTACTCCCAAGTCCGTCGGAGACGAGAGCCTTTCTGGTGAGTTATGAAGTGTCAAATTTGTTTTTGTGCTTGAAGCTGTACAACTGCGCAGTTTGTAAAGGGCTTTAATATACAATTCGTAAGGTGAAAGGATAGTTCTAAAAACATCAATTATCATCAGCCCTTATAGATTTTGCAATGTCAATGGTATTAAGTGACCTTAATAATTGAAAACAAGTCTTGAGGAAGATTAGAACTATATTTTATTAATCTATTGTTATTATTATTAATATTGACATTGAGTTTACCAATTGTTGTGTGAGGTGCGGAGAAAATAAATTGCTTTAGCGTTTCATAAATGTCAGCTTCAGTTACCTATTTTTACGTATAGTTTTTAAAAAAATTCCTCTTACATTCTGAAAACTTCATCTCACGATCAGTCAACACATTTGTCATTTTCTTATCCATTATTGAACATTTTGTTAATCAAGATTGTTCTGAAATATTCTGAATTATTAACGCCCTAAAGACGTGCGTGCATTGGGTTATGCTATGACATGTGAGGAGTTTGGACCTGGTTTTTCTTTCAGCTTAATTGACAAGTCATGTAGACTTTCGCTTGAACCTTAGAACGTTTCACGCAGAAAACTGCAAGTGCAATCTCATTTTGAAACATTGGGAAACTTGAGATATAATTTTGTTCTGATAACTACAGAAATAATTATTGCATCATTTAATTAAAGCCAAAATAGAATGGCAGTGTAGCCAGAAGAAATAAATGGACCAATTGAAATTGCAGCTGTCAGATCACATGTATCATATTTTTGCTTTTCAAGATTAAGGCTTCTTTCGTTCTTTCTTAAATGGACTTGATCTTCCTCAGTAGTTATTATTATGATATGATTATTTACAGACAAAACTTGCTCTACGAGTTGATTTGATACCTACATCACATTCCTTCTCCATTCATTTTTTTGCGATCCACATACCATGCCTAACTAACAACCTAACATTGTATAATATCAATATGATTCTTCATTTGAGTGTGTATGAAATGAGACGATGATGATGCAAGCATTTACGAGGGCGTCTTTACTTCTTACCATTTTTGGATCTCTTGCTTAGCGTTTGTGGGCTCCTCTACTGCAAACGGTTGAAGTCATTGTTAGTGTGTTTCAAAGGAATTTGATTTTTGAATTCGTGGGTCAACGTTCCATACTGACCATAGTGCATGCATGCATGTAGGTATACTATGAGTACAATTGGAGTCAAGCATTGCTTGAGTATTAATATTAAAACACTAACGCTTAATCTTGGCATTAGATGATAGAATAATGATCTTACAATTAATATCATAGTCATGTCATGCCATATTTTAAGAGTGAATTAGTTCGTGAGACTTTTCTCCTCATTCATCCTTCTTAGGTGCATGCACATGCGTTATATTTTCTATGTATTATTAATCCTTCATTGTCAATTGTCACTGTTTAATTCAAATCATAAATACATTTTACATGCACATATGTATACACATGCCGAGATTTATTACCTTAAAAAAGGAAGCAAGTTCATTAGTAAGCAAGATTATCAGGTACATATGATCATGTTTTCAAAATGAATCTCTAATTTTCCTTGCTATTTTTCATCAAAATATCTTTGATTTTGATACGAATAAAAGAAAGCAAGCTGAAATTCCAATATTACAAACTGAAAGCTGACTCTTTGTTTAAACTTACATGGTGTTATGACTTTTATGACAATGACTTTGTTTTGGTTGTTTTATTCTTTTCTTGGTATTTATTCGTCACTTACTTAATCCTACTGTATTTATCTACCGATCTACCCGGTCATACTGTAATCAAAGTAATCATTATATAGTCTTCAAGTCAGTTCAGCAACCAAAAAAGCTTTGCAGTATCATATTACATTACTATATATTTGTAAACACATATATATGGGTAGTCGAACAAGAACAAATGCGATATTATGTTACTTTCTTAATAATCTGCTCACTTTTCATTTGAGTATATTATTTTTCCAGAAAACTGAGTATGCTTTTCTCCCTTAAAATTGTATTACCTACAAAGAGATATGGTGTTGTCAGTCGTCGGTAGTCTTACAGGCACAAAATTAGCTTAAAATGGTACGCAAATTGTGCCGTGTGATGTTACCGTTGTTGCATAATTTATTTTGCTTGATCTCATCTCACTTCACCTACCTTCAAAGATATCATCGTATCGTAGCTAGGCATACGTATATATGTGTATGGAGTAATTGTTCCTTTAAATAATACTCATGCCATTTCGTTTCTACGCTTTAATCATCTTTATGACTTATCTGACTATGACGCTTCTGTTCTTATTCTCTCCGCTAATTTGCCTCGCTCTTGTATTTTTACGGTTCTATACTTCTCTCACAGTGAAAACCTCGTCATGGCGTTGTTTTTGCTAGATGAAAAAATGTTTGTATCGTACGATGCAATGGCATGACTTTTAATTACGTCTTACCTTGCACTTGGCTTTTGACAGATAGACTCGCGACTCTAGCATAGGACCAGACCATAACATAACCTCAATAATAATATTCCAAGAAAAAATATGAGTTGTTGTGCTCATACATATACTTTTGTATTGTTTATGTACTTTGTTTTCCGCTGGCACTCGAAGCATGTATCACGCTGACTTAAAATGCGAATATAACACCTTACCTCTAACTATAAGAAAAGAACGCGAACGTCTTTTGTTTGTTGCGTAGGTATGTTTTGACTTTGCAAACTCCAAGAAATAACAAACTGATTGTGAGTAGGTTTCGCAAAAGACTTTTTGTTGGAACCAAAAAAAGAAACTAAAGAAAGGAAAACAAGCAAACACAAACGTACAATGCAATGTGAGGCAGTCCAAGTCCAACTACCTCAATGTGCATGTTTCATTTGTTTTTGTTGTTATTATGCGATACCGTTACCTCACGCACTAATCTAACGTAAGGAACGCGAAATTGTGGAACCTTTAAAAACGACGTGACAAAGACCATTCACCTGGTCATTTGCCAATATTTCATGCAGTTGCATGCTTTGTAGATGTTCTGAAAAAAAGACTTGCTGTAATGAATGTGTCATAATTTTTTACAAGAACATCACGTATTGCATGGTATTATTGCTGATTGCACTTGAATAATATAGTCATTCAAAAAATACTTTTTCCTAAAATTGGCAAGCAAAAGCTTTGTTAGATTGTTTATGATTCATAATGCATTCACCAGGTATTTTTTACGCCGCGTTTATATGGCACAATCAACATGGTGAATCATCAATGAATTTGCATATTTATGCCTGCTTGTATGCATGACTTGACTTGTGCATTTCATGTTTATCCATATTGTATTTTCAATCGTTTATATAATATGTGAATAGGGATTCAGAAATTAGCGAATTTTATTCCAGAACTTCAATATTCTTATAATCTATTCATTATTGATTTTTGCTAAGCGAATTTTCATTTTCCACTTATTGTTCGTTACAATACGATGCGTTTTTGTAACTAACAAGGCTGCACTGCTGTATATATGAAAGTATATTATTTGCGATTTTACACCTGTTATTTATAGCTTGCCGGAATTGGACTTGGCAAGAAATACATAGTATAAATAAGAGATGTAAGAACGACAGGTGGGAAAGGATTTTAATATGGAATTTGAAGTGTTTGCACTCATAATTAGATGGTCTGGCTGTTCCAAAGCGATTGTCCGCACCGAGCATTAATCATCATCACGAGTCATTCATTTTCGTTATCTTTGTTTATGCGTTCAGCGAGCGATCGTTTTTTTTATTGTCCGATGCGATGCCTCTACTTTAATTTCTCCGTTCCGTGAACATTTAGGATTTAAACGCACCATGCTTTCCATGTATCAAATTCATTAGAATAATTGTAAAACTTATGTTTCCCCATTGTCATCAATTTGTTTATATTTCTTAAAAATACCGTTGTTGTGCAAAGGTTATCTTACAAGTGACATTTGAAGAAAAACTTGTTTACTCTTATTTCTCATTAGCTCCTTTGTATTGACAATATGTGATTGGTAAATTCTAAATTGTCATCTCCGACCATTTACACTAGAGCCATGTTAAACCTTCCATTATCCCACAAAATGGAATCCTTGAGTCTGATAATTTACATGTATTCTAAAATTAGATCCAAAAGTCTAGACTTCATGTTTTTATGCCACCATAGAACATTGTTCTTTCATTTAATCGTAAATTCCGTATCGTTTTTTATTGTACATCACATCCTTGCTTTTTATTTGTTTTCAGTCCTTGTCGTAAAAATGTGCTTTAACAGGTAATAATACAACTCTTGCGAGACAACATTATCTGCGCCCTAGATAGCTGATAAACTTGGAAAGCAAAATGCGTAGAAAAAAAGATCAAATCTGAACGTTTTTTAGATGTTTCCTATCAACTCGTCAATTTAGGGCTTTCCCGTATCGTGGAAATAAGTAGGCGGATTGAAATCTCTAAAAGCAACAAAAAAGGACTACGGGATTTGTAAGCAATGACATGAAACCATGACTTTCCTCTGAAAAACTTTTTTCGAGCTTTACGTCTATCAATCAGAAAGTGTCTATTTTGGACTCTTCCAACAAGTATGCACTTTTGTAAATTCAGCAGACTGACGTCGATCTGTAGAGATGATGATGACGTGCTTCGAAGATAAGCATGTGCTTACTGATAAAAACGCTGCTGTTTTTTAGGCTTTCTGTGTGGCTAATTAAAACGCTGTGGGGTGATGTTGATATTGACTTTGTGAAAAAAAAGAAGCATGACATGAATGATGGTTTTCCACGTTTCAATTTGTGAAAGTCTGTTTACACTAGGTAGCATAACGTGTAGGTACACTATCAAATCAACTGCAATCCATATGGTAATTTTTCCTGATTGAGACAACACTTCGGCGAATTTATAGGGAACCCAACCCTCATTACAATTTCAGTTTGTGGAACAAATAATATTCTTTCTCGTGAAATGCTTCGTATATATATGTACCTTGCAATAACGATATGAGAGATAACATGTTTGCGAAAGGGGTTTTGCTGTAATTTTAGATTATAGCACTGGAAAGGTGGAAAGTAAATATTTATGTTTGGATATAGTGTTGATGACAGCATTGTGGACACATGTGATTTGATTTGGAGAACTGAGAATAAACTAATACCTCCCACCACTAGCGTTTTTATCGAAAAAGTCAATAGATAATGTAATCAACCTCGGTTGAACTCTTTCCTAATTTATTTTTCTGAAAACGTTCATATTCCAAAGTATTAAACCAAATCAGAGTTTTTGTCTCCCAGTCTCCCATGTTGTTTTATATTCTGTACAATGCAATTAGCATGACAAATATGTATGCTCATCGCCGCAAATACTTATGGTTCATTGCATTTTTCAGTTTTGCCTTGTCGAAAGCTTGGCTGTCAAAATGCCATTTACTTTTCACACAGTGCCAGTGGGTTGACATGCATGGGACACAGACACAACCTTCTTATTTGTACGTGACGTATGTTTTTCTTTTTAACGTCAGATCATATTGCCCAAGCGTGAATGAAATTAAACTCTTATCTTATATGCCTTCCTCTACCTACACCATTCGATTTGCATAATAAATGCAAATTAAAATGTATTTAGGACCGGGCATTGCAACATCATGATCACTACTTAACACATTATAAATTAAAGGTTTTTGCTGTTTGTTGCTTTCAAGATCCACAAAAGGAAATGTATTCATGTAGTTTGCCAGAAGCAATTTCGTAGTATAGTTTTCTTTGAAGGATTGGAATGGAAACCAGAGTAACAGAGAGGTGTACCTATTTGAACATCCTTTATTCTTTTTTTTCGTATATGTGCATTCATTTCAATTTAAACAGAGAGAAAGAGATCTATCTCGGGGGCATCAGGCCAATACTGTTTAAATCTTTGCAGTTCAAAACTTTCAAAACATGTTGTTGATCACGTAGTCCCCCATTTTTTGTGTCTCTTGATGCTTTTTTCCATGACAAAGAAAACTGCGATTCAGTGGCTATCAAATATGTTTTAAAAGAATAAGATCTTGTGGGATATGTGACTATGCTCGGAATTTCATTTCATTGTATTCTAAGTTATGTTATTAGAAACGAGTATGTAGAGAAGGCGTATGTTTTAATGGACAATCTCCGGAGTTTACTTATAAAGTTCGATTCCCTGTGTTAATATTAGAGTAAACTATCTAGATGATTTTAGTGTAATCAAAAGATATAATTATTTCAGTAAGAGTGCGAAAGTAAGAATGACATTGGCAATTCGTTCTGTCAAATGCACACTTGAAAAAATCCATACTCATGACTCAGGAGCAAAATGTATCCACGAACCGACTACCGACTCTCGGTTTCGCTGGTGATATGGTTATGGTCATGATCATGATCATGGTTCTTGGCTTTGGGGAACATTTCATGATTCAATTCATTTTTATGGTAGCGATTCATTGCTGTATAAAGCTATATGTAAATTTCTGGTTATTCCGAATGACCTTAGTTACTAAACAGTTGAAAGACCTCATTTCTTCTGTAAGAGTTTGCTCTTGCTCCTACTCTTTTCCTCGTCCATGTGATGGTGTGTGTGCTTTTAATGAAGTACATAAAATAAGCAAATCCAGTAAAGTTGGCATGCTGATACGCAAAAGTATACTACATTTTTCGCTTGATCCCGGCGATGATGTTGGACTTATACAGCAAACAGATGCATGAAGAGTTCGTCTATATGAAGTATGAACTATAAACACGAAGTTTTTGTCCCTTCTTTTTCCTGTGGTTGAAATTGAAAGTTGTAAGTTACAGAGCATTAGATAGAATACACTTGCATTATCACGGTGCCCCTGGTTTGTTTGGTGTATCTCTTGTCTTCTTGTCACTTTTCGGAATCATGAGAAATCCACGTGTTTCAAAGATGCACAGTCTTTGACTGGAATCTGAACTGAATAAAAAAAAATCTGAAAGCTGCGGCCTTCTCGGTACTTGCCAAATGCAGTCCACCACCAGAATAAATACTATGTATAATAGCAATTATATCTTTCGCAAATGCTAATTTTTTATGTAATTTTGGATCATTCGTATGTGGATTATATCTAATCCTATCGCCTCGTTCGTTGTTGTTTCGAAAACAACTGTTTTCATGTTCTTTCTATTCAACTAAGTACGCATATCTGATGAAAAAATATCTTATTGCTTTAGCCATTTTGCAGTGAGGTACACATTTTCCTTCAAACATGGTATGAGTCATGAACTGCATATTGCAAAGCTGAGAAAAAATCATACAAAATGTGTACAAGCAAAACTGGACAAACCACAAGGAGGTAAAAATGTTGTTTTATTGCCTGGAGTAACTTAATTGCCTGGATATGAGGCATGCGATCATGCAATATGAGAAAAATATTGAGCGAATGGCCAAATCTTATGAGTAAATGGTGGCATTCTATGATTCTATGAAGAACACAAGATTCTCTCAAGATAAAATAAAGGCTATAATTATTTAGGCGTCTTCATCTCTAGTGTCTGCGATGCTATACCAGCTTTAGGCTAAAGACTGGGAAATTCTAATGAATGATTTGCTCGTGCATTTCATGTGACAAGCCATACATACTGCGCAAAAACGATTTTGGTTCAAAAAGGTTAAGTTATGCAGCCAGAAGCTTCACTTGTGATAATTTTTATCCTAATGTTTGATAATGCATATGTAGTTCACGAACACTCTCATTCAACTTATTTTTGTATTTCAACTAAGTTTATGTATGTAATACAAAATTTATAATGATGCAAGTCTGAAGAATAAACGTTACAAATCATATACATATTCCTTGATTTGATTTGATTCAATTGTAATCCAAAGGAGTCAAATATTCCTGGAAACATAAAAACATTATTTAGCGTAGCACGTGGGATTTGCTTTGTGTACAGCGTACAGCTCTTTGTATCGTTTTTTGTTTGTTATTTTCCCAAAAGCATGTCATGAAAAGCAGGAGAGCAGCAAAATATCACAAAAAGTGCAACGAATGCACATGGTATCACGCTTGACTTGGTCGACTTTCATGAGCAAAAAAAAATGCAAATTAGGTAGATAACACCTTCGCTTGATACATACTTGATAGCTGGAGCTGGAAGAGAGTTGCAGATTCGCAGTCGCGTGCATGCCTTGTAAATATGTACTAGAAGAATGAACGAACGTTTGTTTCGTCTTTGTATATGTTTACATTTTATCTATTGCGCAAACAAGAAGAGCACGTCAAAAACTTAACAAGTTTATTGCAATGATAATATGTTATAAAAAAAGAGATATTTTGGTACGCGGAACACAGTATTAAAAAATAATCAGTTATGATATGATTATTTTTATTCTTGACCTTGAAGTTTATTCTAGAGGGTTTCTTGAATACATATTACATTGATACGATTAACTAATACCAAACCAAATGAAATTCTGGATGGTAAAAAGTAACGATTAATCATAATAATGACACAATTCATATGGATTTATGTGATAGAATCCTGGGTGGATGTCAGTCTCAGTCCCGGAAGGGTAACGCCAGTGGCTGTTCCAACAGTTGGTTTGCTAAATGGCTCCGGTCAACTTTCATCTCATATTGGGGAAGAGTATTTGCGGCTTCTCAAAGAAGCTCAGCGTGAAAGCAATTACTCTTCATCTCGAGTATCCGTGGCTTCTTCTCGTCGAGATAGTCGATGCGCAACGTGAGTTTAAAATGAATTTTGAATTTTGTCTGTATGTACCACATTATTACGTCATCCTCCTGGCATTGCTTTTGTGATGTAATGATCGATACTATATATTTTATGCTTTCAGGCCAAAGTCACCCCCCAACAGCCCCAACAGTGAGTTGGCGACAGGTGACGAGGAGCTGAAAGATATCTACATTAACAAGGTGAAAATCTAAAAAGAATTGGAATTGCTTTTGCTGTAACGTTGTTACGTTGAGTATTTATGTAAAGAAAGCCATGATGTAATCACTTTATGATATAATCGTGTATTATTTGTTTTAGGAGTCTGACACGGTTAAGGAATGGATAAACACGTATTGGCATCCTTATATCACAAAGTATGTTCGTTTATACGAATGAATCTTTCATATTATGTCAAACCATTTTTCATGTGCTAAAGGTCAACCCAAAAAAATATTATGTTTAACATTCCATCATTTCTTTTAGACCCAAGCCAGTTCCATGTAAGGCAAAGTTCAGCTTGAGAAATTCAAAATGCTGTGGACGAGGGGTTTTCTCTCGTGACATTATGTTTACTTTCTTCCTGTCAAACATTTTGTCACTTTTGATTGGGGCCGGCATTGGGTACGGTTTTATTCATGTAGCTATAACAATCCAAATTATTTTTATCCATGATGTATGTGGAATGATTCAATAGAGTGATTTTATCTTATTAAACTAAAATTATTTTTGCAGACTGTGGATCAGCAAACGACCCAGCGTTATTGTTCAATTTCCCATCGATTGAAAGTCTGACGAAATAAACAAATGGACAGTGCGGTTTTTCAGCTTGTGAAGTGAAAAGCAGATATCTGTTTGAGATTGAAGGAACTTAATGCATACGTAGTTTGTAGCTTTTATTTTGGTTTGGCTGTTATTTGCTAAGTACGGTGACTTACATAACTTAAGTAAGAAAATTTTTACATAAGACAGGGACTTTACCTTTCTTCCCTTCCAACAAGTTATTTGAGAAACTTCTTGCGTTTAGGTAAGCATGTAATTTAGAGAAAGTATAGGCTAAATCAGTCGCCTCTAAATTACTTGCATACGTTGTACAAGATATTTTTTGTTTGCTGAGGAATACTTATTCGACATAGGTATTGTGTTTAATTCAATATTAAGAGGCAGTTGGCTTGCACTTGATTTCTTTACATTTTTACTTGAAACTGATATCAACAACAACTGTTGTAATGTATTTTATTAAAACTTTTTAAACAGGAAATACAAAACAAGATGAATGAAAGAAATTAAGGAAACTTATTTGAAATCCTGATTGTAATACGTACATACATATTAAATAAACGTTATCTATTTGGAGGAACGTGTATCTCCAACCTTTTCTATTTTAAAGGTTAAAATTCTTACAGGATTTAGTGCATACGAACTTGATAGCTATTTAGCTGTAGATTAGACTCTTTTACAATAATTGTGATACGAACATATTTGTATATTATTGCCATCGTGGTTATTATTTTGAACTATTTTTGGGAAAAGTCCGACTTGTTTGTGTTTGTTTTTTTACGGTGGGTTCAAATTTGAAACCAAAGTGAGTTGAAAATGGTACCGTGTACATGATCCTCAATTATAGATATGACTTCTCTCGTCTTCGCACAAATTGACGCGTGTTTTTTGTAAAGAAATCAACCCCGGTTCATATCTTGTCCTGTTTTGTAATAGAATAACGTACGTTTTCGGACCTCGTGCTAACTCTTTTGAAACGTCTTTTTTTAACAATGAACGTAAGAACGCTATGACTACTACAAAGTAATGTTTGATAAAAGTGCGCAATATTTCGGACCGTTTTTTCGCAGTTTGCGGTGTTTTCTACAATTTAATCAATGGAATTTTGTAGATTTTTTTGTAAATAGGTATACATACTTAAATTTCGGTAGAATAGGTTTTTCCATAGCGTGCAACGATGCTAACGCTAATCCCCTGTCGGAGTTAAAATAGTTGAATTTGGCCTTAGATGTGCTAGCTTTAAGCTGAAATTTTCCCGTCGTTATCCATAAGGCGTGTTGTTGTTGAATTTGATTGGATCGATGATGCTTTGACTTGCAACTGTAAATTATTCGTTTACCACTTTCACTTCCTGAAAAATGCGTATATGATTGATTCCTATTATTACATATTATTTATTACAATAATTTGTGAATTAGTTTACAACATAAGTCTGTAAAGCAGTAATATCAACGTAATTATCACATAACTGTATACTTACTTACTCTGCTGCTTGTACGTTTGTTTATCATTGTCGAATTAAACGTATTGCAATGTTTCGCAATGTCTAAATCGGTACCAACTGTATTGAACGGTGCAATGCAGTTTGTAGCAATAGAACCACATTATACACATTCGATTATCATCGGTATATATATCTCACGTCATTATTACGTAAAATGAAGTAATATTTCCTTTAGTCTGATTCGAAACATTTTCTAAGGTTATATTCAAAACTCTATTGTGTGTTATTAGGTTATGTTTTACGCTGTATGTATAATTTAATGGTTCGCATTGCTTAATGAACTAAACGTTTTTTGTTGAGGTTACCTAATTGAATAAAATATAAAACTTACGTTCATAAAGCTCACTCACTATATGTTATTAATAAATGCATCTTAAACACTTTTCCATTTATTTTCAATGTATGCATATAAGTAAATATGCCATGCACCGGTGTTGGTTCCACGATTGATATGAATCGACGTGCTTTACTCGAATAATTGAAATTCATGTTCAACGTTCAAATGACAATGAGATGTCATAAGCCGTTGGATTTTCATCATCAGCGATTAAATCGCGGTTCCTTTCTTACCGCATGTTCTGATATAGCGCGCGGATCTGAAATAAACTGTCAGGGGTGTTGAAAGATAACTTGACCAAAAGGCACAACGCTGGTGTGAAATAAGTAGAATGCATTATTACCCATTTTTGATAGCGGCTTAGAGCCAGAGCATGCTCATCGCGGGATTTTGTTTGAAAGGAACACAAATATCACTGACCACAATTTTGTATCGGAAATCAAAAACGGTGCAAGAATATCTTGTGACATAAGTAAACTTCTGCTTGCAAATATCTGTCTGCGTCTGAACTTATTTTTTAAATAAACGAATAGAACGTGTGGTTTTTCATTTAATTAACATTCTAATTGCCATTGAAATGATAAATTCAGTTTTAGTAATTTTTTAATTGAAATACATGTATGTATGTTTTTGAGTTTAAACACGTTCTGACACATGCGAAAAATTTTTTTGGAAGTGGATTGGCTAAAGGTAGTAGTAGCAGGGATTTTTCCAGTCTCCTGAAATGTGTAAAGTCGCAGGAAACACCATTTCAAAGGTCATGTTCCAAAAGCCCCAAGCCAAAGGTTCAATAATACAAACTATTACCAATAACAACATAAAATTGACTCCACAAACGACTAGAAACATGAATTCCTGAAAAAATTACGTACCTAGGTATATAACCTATGTACCTATAAAGGTGTGGATAACCTATGCAGGGCCTGCCTTTAGTCTTTACCATATTACCGCTGCAATTCACAGTTTAATGGGTTCAATCCAGCAGAAAGGGAATAAATGATATACAGTCGAAGCTTGATATTACGGAAATGGATATTACGGAATAATCATTATTACGAAGCAAGTTGTGTCGCCCAAAAATG
>JAHZMX010006494.1:0-14142 GCA_027743895.1 Seira musarum | reverse complement strand
CCATAACCTCCATCACAGGAGCTAAAAACGACGTCCTTAGGATGATGCATGTTTCATGGGCACCTCTCGATTTAGAGATATTTATTCCGAAATAGCTGCATGAAAGTACTCAAAGCAGGATATGGTAGTCGTGAAAGTGTAAGAAGGGTTGTAAAACAATACTACTATTACTACCGCACAAGTTAGCTCGCGTAATTGCAATTTCTGGTCATAGGCACTTTTGCGATGAATGAAGTAAGCATATTTGATCCTGGCATAGAGCAACAAGCCACCCCATTTGTTTAGATATCACAACAGGGGGCATTGACTTGCAATCCCTCTGGAACGTTTTTGTTCCTTGTTTTCCGTCGGAGATGATGTAATCATACCATATACCATACAATTTATTCCCTTAACCTACTTACACTTTAAGAATATACCTGTCGAAAAAAAAATATCAATGAATACGTAATAAGTTTCCTTTACATTGTACGCTCCGTAAGAGAGACGAAGTACACAACCCATCCTGTGCAGACCAGACCCCAGTAAATGCTGCAAATAAATGCAACTTTTTTCCTGGTGGCCAGGCATTATTTTCTTTTGGGTATGACTCAGGAAGGATCAAATTCGTTGACAATTTTTTTAAGATTGGACTGAGCAAGAGAGATCTGTTCATAAGGTGAGATTTACCAGTTTTTACTCTGTTTATGAATTATGTTTATTATGTACCTGTAGTATCATATCAATGCAATTCATGCTAATGTATTTCGAAAGCGCTACCGACATCATTCACCATTTTGGTCTTAAAAATTAACAACGTGAACAACAGCAACTCTACTTGAACGTTTGCTAATTTTCATGAAGGTTCTTATGTGATATAATATATGTATTAACTTACCTTTTCATGGCTATTCTTATCCAGTGTCTATGGTCTATGCATTTACATTCATCGGTAAAAACAAAAGCTTACTCATGCCTACTCACCTATATTCCTATTAAATTTAGCTAAAAATGACAAGTTTTATACGCTAGAGATTCAAATGAAACGGGCTTTGTTCAGGAATTTTCAAGCTGGATTGAGTGCATTTTATTTACATATCTCAACTGAAACAACTTACTAGTGAAGTTACGGCGCGGTAAAAACCGGAATTTGGCTGGTATTCAAAAATTCAGCGAATTATAAAATTATGAACAGACATGGCACATGGATAAAAACGGGTATGGACAATAACGGGATAAAATGGGTTTTTACCTGTTGTTACCCACCCCGTATGAGGTGGGTTTTAACGGGTTTTAATGGGAAAAATTAAATATAACGTTAAATTGGGGCGAAATGAAACGCACGTATATATAGGGAATTTGAATCCATTTAAAAGCCCATTTTTCGGACTGCGTTTTCACGCAGTGTGTGCATTTCTTGTAGTTTTTTAAATGCAGATCAAGCTTAATAGTTGTTTGAGTTATTTTTACTGGATTAAATTAATTAATTTTACCCATCTGCCCATTAAAACCCGTTTTTACCCATTACAACCCATACCCAGTGGGTTTTAATGTTAAAACCCCGGGCAAATGTCCATGTCTGATTATGAATTCCTATGCATGAAAACCTACCGAAGGGTTTTAAATAAACACGTTGAATTCCCATATGCAAAAAAATTTGAATGAATATCGTGACATTATCAAAGCATTTGTCCCGATTTCATTTTCTCACCATGAATCAAGCACACCTGAACCGGATCGGAATTTTATGTGAGCCTTCTCTCGATTTAAAGATATTTAATCCGAGACCGAGATAGCTACATAATAATACTCAAATCATGATGGTCGGCAAGTGAAACAGTGAAAGTGTTAAACGCCTTGTAAAACAAAGCCACACAGTATACTACACAAGTAACAGGCGTAATTGCCATTTCTGGTCATAGGCACTTAAAGCAAGCATTCTTGATCCCGGTAGAGCAGCAAGCCACCCCATTTGTTTAGATATCGCCACATGGGGCATTGCGATTTGGATTCCCTTCGGAACGTTTTTTTGTTACTCCTTTCTCCCACAGGAGATCATGTACTAGTGCCGTACAATTTATTTCCTTACTTACACTTTAAGAATTTCCCTGTTGAAAAAAAATATCCATGAATACGTAATAAGTTGACAATGACACTCGGTAAGTGAGTCAAAGTACACATCCCATTACCTATGTACAGACTAAAGCCCCGTAAATGCTGAAAATGCATGTTGTTTCCGAGTGGCCAGACATTACTCTTCTTTTGGGTGTGACTCAGGAAGGATCTAAAAAATATTTTTAAAAAGTGCAAGTTGGTGACAAAAAATTATTTAAATTCGACTGAACAGAAAGCTGTTCAAAAGGTGAGAATTACTATTTAAGATTTTTTACGAATTAAGTGTCGTTCCGCTTTTCACTAGTTCTTTGTTCTGAAAATTCTGAATTACCTGACGTTCGAATATTAAATTAATTAAGGATGGCCGATCGAATGCTCAGAGGCCAAGATTTGCGCAGGGGTCGGATTACCCCGGCTGCTAACCGTGGGCGGAATTTAAATATTCCATCAGTGAGATACGCTGCCCCTGTAGAAGAACCAGAAGAGATTGAAATGGGCCTGGTTGGATTGCGGAGATTTGATGGAGCTCCACGTCAGGGTCGGCGTATGAACAATGAAGAAGGCGTCAATGTTGCCCAAGCTGGAAGTGGTGAAGATGGATCCGAGGAAGTAGAACATCGTGCAACATGTGGCTGGAACATCGTTCAGGCGTGGACCGTTTGTGGCTTTGCCACCTTGACGCTGCCGTCTTACGTAAGCTATGATAGGGAAAACAATGTGTATCTGTTGAAGTCCAACATCATTCAAAAGGTTAGTTGTTAAAATCCTAATATTTGTTGTCATGTTAGTTAATTATCGTATATTCTGATTAAGAACGCGGGGTTTAAACAGAGAACGGGTCCGATGTAGAACACCAGGGGTTGAAGGCTATACAGTGCTGGGTCTCAAGTTAATAGTAGAGCATAAAAACATGCCATTCCAACGCCAGTTCATGCCTCCTTTCGGTTTTTCATGTATAAAAATCATATCCATATATTATGCCAAATTCATATACAAATTTCAATGCCAATATCATGTCATATCCATTCCATTTCCATTTTGTACATGATAAGTATACGAATTGGATGTAGGATGACCATCGGAGGCAGATCTTTTTGCGGGGGATTTGAAATTTCATGTCGTTTATATCCTTTTCATTTCATTTCATATCCTTCGTTCAGATCCACACCCGGAAAATTCATATCCGTTTCATTTCTGGAATGGATATGATTTGGCATTGGATTGATATGATATGCATGCGACATGAGATATGGGACATGATTTTAAGCTGTAATTAATAGAGCGCGGGTCTGAAATAGAACGCGGGAGTAAAGTAGAAAAATGCAGACCATAACTCCCTATTAAGCACCTTCACACCACAATCATCACAAGATTTTGTACACATCACGAGTATTCATTTAATGCCATTTATTAGGTTTAGGCATTCAAGAAGTGTACGAGTTTGGCATAAAATGTAAATAACTTAATTACTTCGATTAGTATTTGTCTGACCCTATGGTTTTTAATTAGAGCTAGAATCAGGGATAAAGGTTAAGGGAAATTTCAATTCAAGTCAGCGGTACACTATAGTCAATTAAATTAAATGCATGACCACGAATGCAAGATTTTACTCCGCATGTGATAAATCAGGTAACTACAATGTAAGCTCACAATCACTCATCATTCTTCAAATCTGTTTCCAATCCAGCAAATGGGTTAAGTGAACAAAAAACCCAAGGTTCTGTTTTCCAGTCTGTTCCCCTCTGTATTTTATTATTACCCTGACACTTACCTTTCTCAATTTACCTTCCCATGATTCCCATTATTGCACCTGTGAAATTGAGAGTGATAATTTTAGATTCCTTGGCAATAAATTTAACAAAAAAAGTTACATATAATAAGTTTTTGAAAAACGTTTTTAAATAGTGTTAATGAGGCAGTATCATAAAAATCACAAAATGTTTAGAATAATTCAGCTATATACGTATGCTCCATCAAACTTTTATTGTTTTTCTCCGAAAAGGTGCTCTGCCTCGTGCAACATGGATTTGCTATAGTTGATGCGGTGATGGGAATTTCTGTAATTCCTTCTGCAATCAGTAACAATCCCTCGCCATATACGTTCATCCAAATTGCTGGCATTTTTGCGTCAGTAGGAACTTGTGCGTGGTTCTTCAAAGTGGCGTTCCGGAATATTAATAACATCCTGGCTTACTACAATGCAGAAGAAAGCCTAGAAGAGGGTCAGTACGTCCGCGCGAGACGACAATCAAATGGGCATGGCGCATTCTATTTCCTTGCTTGCACAGGTTTCATCGCATTCATGGTTGGTGTTAAGGTGGTCATCATGCTCAATGAGTACGACACTGAATGGACGGATGCGGCTGGTCCAGCAGTTGTACAAGCTTTCGCATGTTATGCCAAAAGAGCATACCTGTGGAGGGATTACGACACATGCGGCTCAGATTATTTTGCAACCAAGTTTTCTCACCTGTCGTATTCAGATCTGCTGTATGGCATGCTGGGAACGATAACATTCATCAATGCAAAGGTCGCGTCGTTCCAAAAAATTATTGGGCTTGACGTCATCAACATAGCATTTTACAAAGATGCATCAAACGCAATGGATGCAATTCAAAATGAAGATGTTCCTGTCCGACGGACATATGAAGACTTGAGAAGACAAACAAATTATCTGTCCTACTTTGGTGGATCGTTGCTGATGTTCCAGCTCTTGGAAATCGGATTAAACATTCCTCAATGGTCATTCGCAATTTTTGCTGATAACGTTCCAGTGACTTTGTTCATCATTGCCATGATCCTTGGATTCTTTACATTTGTTTTCCTCTCGTGTATGGGAGCACAAACAGTAAGTAAACAAGACCTAGATTCAGTAGTAGTAGACCCTAACCTTCCAACATATTTTGTAGTTTAGAAGAACAAAGCTGGTCTGCATAAAGAACATTTTTTTCACTTCCGTAGAGGTTGATAAAGCTTGTTGTCTTTAAATCACAACAAATTGTTTGCGTTGGCACAAGCCATCGAAGCGAAAAAGTCTCTTGACAGACTTTCTTCCGCAGCTGAGCGTAGCAAAGCGACTATTAAAATTGATGTGACCGTCAGTCGGTCTGTGTGTCCATCAAATCGATTATCCTCGAAGAAGGTCACCGAATGACATTAAGTTTGAAACACGACTTTCTTGCATACAATTTATTTTTTCCATTCAGAATTTATAGTAAACTATTAACGAATTATTAGCCCTTATTCTGCGAACATGTTTTAAGGATAAAATTGACAGATAAAAGATAATTTACAAAATCAAGTAAGTCATAGAGGTTAATTAATCATTAACAAATCTTAATCTGATTAAATTTTTTAAATTAAGATTATCCTTCCCTGTTTGATCTAACTAAAACACGCATGGAATTGTTCAATAAGACAACTGTTTTAAAATTTTTATGAGCAAAAACGCTGGAAAAACAATGCTTACCCCTCGCGCAGCTCCGTTTACGCAGGCGTTAACAAAATTATGTGTTTTTATGTATGTGTTTGCTGTTTCAGTGTGAAAAAATCAGGGACGAGATGATGGGACCAAGGGGGCAGGCAGAACGTCCATTCTCAGGCAGAGAAATGATTGTGTGGCTTGTGAACAGCATCTGGAACAAAGTTGGAATCGGATTCACTGAGATTTGTGTTGTCAACTTTGGCTTGATTGTCACGGTAAGTCCGAATTTCATAAGCATTACCCGCCTTATTTACGTCGTATTTTAAAGCACGTCCGAAACATATGTAATATTTTCTCAGTTGGTTTGAACCCAAATAAATGTTGTTGTTCTTACATTTTGTTTATCAATTTTCAGTACATGACCTTTGTCGGAGCGTGGATCATGGTGCTGTATGAAGTAAAACATTAGATGAAGAACACAAATACAGATTGGCTTGTGAAGTAGATTACTTCCTTTGTAGAAAATGTTTACGTGCGTAATTGCCATGTAGTGTAATAAATATAATAATAGTAGTTCTACAAAATGTAATAAATTAAGAATTAGTCATTTGTAGTCACATTAATATTCATTCATTAAAATTACATGAAAATATTACCGATGAAAAGGTTACGTTCGGAAGGAATTGTCAAAGAGTGAACATATTGCTTTGTAAAATTGAACATGATCCGCCCGTTATAATGAGTAGTAATAAACGTAGAGACAAAACAATACACTATTTGAGCAGTAATTACTTTTTTGCTTGCGTATTAAGTAAACAAAGCACTAAAAATTGACATTGTATTGGGCGCACAAACCGTGAGATAATTGCGTTGCTAATAAAATAAATATATAACAACTGCGGCCGAATTAATATCACACCAGATTTAGTTGAGTTCATTATTTTACTTGAAACTATCAAGTACATTGATCGTAAGTACAACAACGAGTGGTTCCTCCAAACCTGAGTGACTTCCACATCAGCTATACCATTCGAATTTATAATTAAAATGAAGATTATTTTATTTGCAATATTATTCGTCGCCTTGGTTGGGTATCTTCACGTCATTGCGGTATGTTATTGAAGTTCCTAATTTTCTTAATACTATTTGATTTTTCGAATACTTTATTGAATTAATGGCACAGGAGGACACTACTCCTCCACCTGGGTTCAGGAAACGGAAACCTGCTAATTATACTCCACGGCAACGGATGGAAATGAATGCAGGTCCAGCAGGATGACTTTCTGGATTTATGGGATGACAATTTTTCCTTTGCACCTATATGTAATGCTACACCGTCGAAACGAATCTTCTGCTATCTATTTTAAGTTCAAATACCTTCATTGTTTCTTAATATAACATCATGTGAAATACTTTTCTACGTTTGATTTTACTTCGGTTCTTATAAATTGTGCACAATAGAGTAGCGTGTAATTCAGAAAAAAAACATCGTTATTGGTAGACATAAGAGTGCCGAGCGTTTACGCAATTGCTGACTCTGCACAAATATAAGAAGAAAATAAATAAAGATAACGAATTCACTATTTATGTAATCACGGCTTGCACACACCGCAGACATACAAAACAAAACAGTTAAAACTGATGTTATTGTTGACATAAGCCATATATGATAATGTCGGTGACGTAAACTGTAATAAACAGGCAATAAACTAGGAAAATAAACTATCGTAATTAAGAACTTATTTCAACCGTTAGAATCATTTGGGCACATATTACAAAAAGCAGCTCATCTTGTTCAATATCATCTTGAATTTTTCTTCCAAGAAAGCGTAATTTTTGCATCAATTCGTGGCAATGAAAATCTTATTGATTGCACTATTGTGCGTCGCAATACTTGGCCTTGGCTATCTTCACGTCATAGCGGTATGTTAAAATTTTTGGGAGAGTCATTTGCTTTTGTAAATATTGATTTGACTTAATGATTGCACGAAATCTTCAAACAAATATGCAGGAGGAAACTACACTACCGCCTGGGGCTAGGAAGAGGAAATTTGTGAATTATACACCGCAGCAAAGGGCTGAAAGAAACGCCGTTGGATAATAGCTAATACAACCATTTTCATTGAAAAAGGATAATGAAACAACATAGATAAATTGATGGAGGAAACAAATATTTTTTTTCCTTTTTCACTTTTGCATGGTTTATTTTGCATTTCAAGAGAGGGTACTGTTTAAACCATCTTTAAATAAAAACTTTCATATCGAAATTGGCAATCTGTTGCAAATATATTCGGCTTTTTTCGTGTTTACATTTATTTAAACCATTTTGCATTCAAATATCATTGCTAATCTACTTACAGTAAAACCTTCTCATAGGGCATTCCATAGAAAGATTTTTTAATTTTTTATGCGGCACTGCCACAATAGAGAAATTTAAGTGATTGGGCTCCACCAATTTGTTTCTTTGAGATGAGCATTTTTGACGTTGCCATTTACTGATTTGGTTATTAAATTTCTCCTTAACTGCGTACTTCTTAGCTTAAAAGGATACACCTCACCTAAAAGACGCTAGTCATCGACAGATGCTTTTTAAAGATGAACCCTATTTTTATCCCGTCAAATGTAAATCACCTTCGAACCAGCGGTAGTTCCAAACCAAAGAGGAACACAATAAAACTAATGCAACTGCCAACTCTGCACATACTAAAAATTAACATAAATAAAGCTAAAGCACAGAATCCGGGTATTAAAAACAACATCTTTTTTCTGCATAATAAATACAAAACAACGAACTTTTAGTTGATGTTGCATTGTGAACATAAATCATAATTCATTTTGTGTCACTTTATTAATCGTCCTTTTAATTAAAAATTGCATATTGAGAAAAAAAGTTTTTGGTGTCCAAATTATTTGCCAAGCAAAATCATTGATCATAATTAAAAGAATTTACTTTTTGGTCCTGATAGCTCTAACGGAGTTACAGTAGCTACCATCATTACTTTTTAACTACATACTCATCATTTTGAATCCTACGCTACAATATGAAATTTAATTTAAGGCAATGATAGTTATTGACAGCAAGCATTGTGACGCTCCTTAAGGATACATCAAATCTTAAGGCTCCATATTCTTTTTCTTGGTTTCTAAATAATAAAAACCATTTATCAACCCGGAATTTAGAGCGCGGTTATAATTAAGTTACTCTTTCACAATTGACCTTGTAATTAATATGCAAACATAAAATTAGTTATTGCGCCGCCAAGCGCAAAAACAAAGACAAGCAATCAAATAGTGAAACCACTTTCAGTATGACTTGCATCTACCGTACCGTCTAGTCATTTATTATTTTAAAGTAATAGCAACTAACAAACTAATTGGATTCGAAAAAGGAAATCACTGCCTTTACCGGGTTTTCAGTAAACAAAATGAAGATAATCTGTCTGGAAATAATTTTTCTTGTAATTTTTGGCTGCTTTAACATCGTCAAGGTATGTTATCTTTTCAGTCCTGACGATCATGTAAAACAATTTTTCTTGAAAGCGGTATCGTTTACAAACTCGTTTAGGCGGCGGTTAAGGAAACTACTACATGGCCGCCAGGTGCTGTGAAAAGGACTCCTGCAAATTACACACCAAGGCAATTAGCAAACGTGAACTCTAGAGGACGATAACAGAATCCGTCATTGTCTTTTTAATTTTAAACATTTTTATTCTGAATTAAATTTCTCTGTATGACGTAGGCAAATTTTGTCCATGACATTTGAAAACAAATACTGCAACACAACAACCAATGCTGCAACTCAATAAATGGATCTTTCTAAAAACCACACCATGCACTTATGAGATATTATCTTATGGATATGATCTGTATATGAGAAACTTGCTGTAGGAACTCGGGTTCTTATGGGGGTTGGGGTGGTAGAGGTGGAGGTAATAATGGGACACACATCAACAGCTTCATCATTCTTGGTTCTCGTCCAGTCCACAACTAACTGACTTCTTTATTTTACACCATTCACATCCATATACAAGTTGTTGTCTCCTTTTTAACATTGAGACTCATCCTACAAGTACCTAAACATAATCTTCTAGCTTGTCACATAGCTAGTACATACCTGGATCTGGTTCACATATCCCTACATGTTATATTGCTCAGATAAGATAAGACGGCAAATCTACTTATTTATGTGGATGTTCCTAGAACCCCAATGATAAATAAACATGGATTAAAGATTTTAATGCAATTTTTACTCTAATTGCAGCATATGACATTTTTTTTGGAGCTTGGATTATGATGTTGTATGAGGTTAGTCACTGTATAGTTCCCTGTTTTGAGGTGATGTCGTCAATTGAGCTTAATATATTGTAGAAATTCAAATGTAGTATAGTAAACACAAAAGAATTTGCAACGGATTTAGTTGTTCTTGAAATTCACTTGGTTACAAATTATTAACATTATAATATTATTACTAGTTTAGCAGTTAAAGAAGGATAGATGAGATTAGGATGCTTATATCACAACCATAAATAGTATAATGTAATCTATTGAATGAATAAAAGTCTACAAAGACTAAGGCCGTCCAAACAAAGGAAAGATTTCGTGTGATTATTAAACAGAACTATAAAAATCTTGATTACCAACCGTAAATCTTTAATGCAATTACCGCCCTTTCATAGTTATATGACATATGTGCGTAAAGCCATTTATATTCACCATTCTTGGGATTTCCAGAGCAATACTATTTGCATCAATTTTAAATCACAATGAAAACTTTACTCATTGCAATACTTGTCGTCGCTTTGATTGGGTATCTTCACGTCTTTGGGGTATGCTGATTTTGTTTCTCATCCCGATCAACATTTTTTTTCTAGTCGAATACTATCTGTGTTCTACAATAGCTTCTGCACAAATTCTGTAATGTCGCCCAAAAACGATCTACGTAGATTCTACTTAATTACGTTCTTCGAACCTACCTAGAATTCCACCAGCAAGCTATTCGCGTTCTTGTAGAGACCAACTGTAGAATCTACTTGAATGCGACCGACATGCTAGGCATAGATTCTGCACCATTACGATTATCGTTTCGAGTTAGAATCTATGTGTGAACGATTTTGAAATGAATTTTGACTAATGAAGCAGGTCTCAAAAAGCTGCCAAAATAATGTTTCGATTTAATTGTTCATTTATTTAACGGTATGAAGTAATGGTACACAGAAATACTTTGAATTAAATGGTAAACAGACATACTTGTATACAACATCATCAGTACTTAATATACGTTCCACGACTGCATTTGCTAATGAAGCAATATAAATTCCAAGCTCTCGGCTGTCAATCGGATAATGCTTGACTTTCGTTAAACCCTCAAATCTTTTATACGAATAGATCTCACTAGAAACTTGTTTACGCAACATTACAATGTCGCCATTGCGAAGCATGAAACAATTATCGCCATTTCTTGTAATAAGTTTAATATTTACATTAATTTTTGTGACATTTTTCGGGGTTGAAAGCAACGTTCTCGGATCTTTAGGAATGTTTTCTAATTGTGGATTACTTCTCAAATATCCTAACAGCTCACGCATCGCATCATGCGTGATATTATTTTTCACAGCCCAGCTTCCCAAAAACTGATGCACAGGTAACTTTGTATTTGAATTGAACTCGTTAACGTGTAATTCTTGCTCAATATCACTTAAACTACTCTCATCGGTAAACTTAATCGCATTTAAACTATTTCCTGTATCACTTAAATAACTTTGATTGAAATCTGAATACGTTACATCTCTAGAATTGGTTCTACAAATCTCACTTTTAATCGAACTTAAAGCTATTTCTAGTTCCTTCTTTTTATTTCGCTGCTTAGTCCTTAACGTTTTCCCGGGTCGTCTCGGCATTTTTGCTAGAATGAACTGATTCTGACGGCGCAGTGAATTCCTTACGACGGATCCTTGCTGCGACGCGATCGGTAGCGTTTTTAAGCCACTTTTGAATAAATCGATGTACGTCGTAGGTCTCTACGTCTGTGCCCTGTTTAGTCGATCGAAAAGTATCTGTGAAGCATTTTTGAAAGTTTATTATTGCTAAAAGACATTTAAATCTTCCAAATAAAACTGAAGAATTAGAACTCACCCTGAAGAAAGTCAAGTAATATAGTACCCTTGAGTCCAGCGCTAGTCTTTTTGCCTTTCCCTGTTAAACTTATGTTGATTGCGACGTCGTCCTCAACAAGGGCAGAGAGAATCCGATCCGTGATATCTTGCAGATTCTTTCCTCCTAAAATGGAAAGATGCTTTACCTAAATTAAATGCAAGAAGTTCAGCGTATTTATTTTATACTAGGATGTTTATAAAAGTAACTTTTGTAAAAATACTAACTAGTTTGTTGTAGTTTTCTTTTTCTGTGAGCCACAACTTAAGCGATTCTAGTTCATCCAAGGACTGTAGTGGAAGTTTTATTGGGCATCCTTCAGGTGGCATTCTTCCTTTTCTGCCGTCCGTCGCAATAGTTCTTCAATGTCTTTTGAGATTGACACTAATTTGATCATTACAAAGTCCTTAAACTCTGTAAATAAAGTGAAGATTTCAAAATATTGAAATTACGTCACTGGTGTACCTTGACGCATAACTTTTTGCTTGATTACAAAATAAAATCAACATTAAGTAAAACATAAATGTACGTACTTTCATCATCATAGTTACGCTGTGGTGCAGTACTTTCCGATGGCTGGACCTGAATGGGTGGATTACTCACATTGGCCGCAGTGTTACACAAACCCACAGATTTTCCGTCTGTTCCAGAGGTTCCTGTTTTAATCATCATAATTTTTAACTACTTTTTCTTGCAATCATAAACAGAAACGACACTTTTTTACTAACCAGCACGATTTAGCTCAAGAAACGGAATTCCTGGAGTTCGTTCAGGAGTAATTAACTCATCATCACTACTTGAGTCCGAACTGGATGTAGGAGAATTAACAGGCTTAGAGAGCTTCTTCTTCGGAACAGGGACCTTTGTTGGCTGTCGAAACCTGACAGGTTGGCTCACCGTTCGCTTTCGAATGGCTTCCGTATCCGTTGTGTCCAACTCAGAAGTCACTTCTGCTTTTTTGCATTTTTTCCGAGCTTCTTCTAAATCATCTAATTTTAAATACATAAATAGTGTGAGGTCATTTGTTTAATTACATTTCATTAGACCGAAAAGATGACAATAAAATGGGATTAGAAAGCGATGCAATTTCAAAATAATTACCTGTAAATCCAAGCACGCGACAGGGATACTCATTCCAAATGTCACTAGTTTTGTTTGGCACTGAGTGGTATTTAAGTAGCTTATTTAACTTTTTACCACTTTTGTTTGGGAAAAAACTTTTATTTTTGTGGTCGTTTAACCAAGAAGTTGAAACAACTGCAACTGTTTCCTCTTCGTAGAACTCAACAATTGTGAACTGATAAATACTCATTTCAATGTAGCTGTCGGGAAATTAGCAATACTTAAGGTCCTATTTAATCCAATGCAAACACTACACGTTTTCCGGAAACATTTTAATTTGGTTAATCTGTATTTCATTAGACAAAGGTTCTTTCTCCGTCAACAGCAAAGCTAAAAATGACATGATGAATGAATGACTTTGCTTTTTTGTTGTGGTGCAGCTAAGCATTTTCCATGGATCAAGTTTGGCACCAAATTATTTACCCAGGATGGGGCAATACGGTGCTGAGACTGTAGCATAGATAAAGCATGTTTAATTGAATTTCTATTAATCGCACTCGGTTAGCACGCTATTAGCATAAGGGTGGTCGTCAACTCGTAAGGTACGACTAGAAGTACGTCGTAGCGAACGAATAGAATTCTACGAAGATTCTTATATCGGCTAGAAGTCGATCATAAAATGTGCTCGACATGTAGTCATGTAGTGGAAGCGAATTTAGTTCTGTATGAATTCGACACATAGAAGTCGAAAACAGTAGAGCGTATGTAGAACATGTAGTGTGTTAGTAGAACCCATGTAGAATCGAAATGTTGATCGGGATTATTTGTTTTGCACATTTGATTACACGTAATTTCAAAATACTTCTTTAGGAGGATACCACACTCCCACCAGGCGCTAGAAAAAGGAAAGTTGCTAATTATAGTCCGAAACAACGAGCGGAAATGAACGCTGGTCGTGGCTGAGTTCAAAACCAGTAAAAGATGAACCAATAATGAAAGAAAGTTTAAACAGCAACTATCTGTGAAAAATCAATAATAAACTCAATCTTTCATTCAAAATGCAAAATTGTGAACCAGTAAACTCATGGTAATCTGTGGCCATTAAATAAACTACGTTACAATGTTACACCAACCAACCCGTCTCCATAATTACCTAGTTCCAGCAAATCACACACACGCATACATTACCACATGTCCCCACATTCATCTAATTTTCCCATCGCCGTATTAAATTAAGTATTATTCACATGTAGTCTCAATTATTAAAATTACATATCAATATTAGTGATGAGAAGATTATCTTCGGAAAGAATTGTCAAGGAGTGAACATATTGCTTTGTAAACTTGGAAACGTTCCGTCCGTTACAATGAGTAACTAGTGCAGTTAAAACAGCGATAAGGACGTAGCTGAG
>JAHZMX010006493.1:0-13323 GCA_027743895.1 Seira musarum | reverse complement strand
ATATAAGATGAATCTAATGGGCCGAGGTAAATCCAAGATTATCAAGGCAATTTTTAAAATCCAATGGAAACAAGGCCGAAAATGCCCTTCTATTTTGTACGGTTCTTTAAGCCTTTTTGTATGTTTTTTAAAGCATAACATCGTAATTTTTTTGTCATGGTGAGTTAACCCGTGCATTCAATGGCAATGTTCAAAGCGCATGGGAAAATCTTTTAAAACTTTAAAATTTTAGGAACGCTCACACAGCCAAACGAGTGTCATAATCGTTTTCAGCGTAGTCGAATTTATATATTTCGACTGATTCCGTTGAGAATCTTCATTAGCCGTTGAAACAGGTTACTTGTAAAACCAGTTCAAAGGACCATAGACGCTTGGTATTCATTTTCAGGCAAAAAGCATGCTAAAAGAATGGTAACCCCATTACGACAACAGAATGCCTGTGAACTGCTACTGCATCCACCCTTACTGATTACAAAGTATCTCAAGTGGCCAACCTGAACTATTTTTCAAACCAGCACCAAAAAATTCTCCAAGTTTCAATCTATCGAACCATCTAATTTTCATGACTAATTCAGGCTGGCCAGTTGAGGTATCGCTTGGCCTGGAAATAAATATCAAGCGTCTATGATCCTTTATGTGCAAACGTGCACTTGTGGCAAATTATATAAATTTTGCTAAGTTGCAAAATGCTGTTAGAAACGTAAACACAAAGCTAAAAGCTTTACCTGAAGTTTTATTGACATGAAGAGAGGAATATAGAAATATGTATAATGGGCTCAAAACGCTTGTTTCAAAGTCAAAAAATTTTTGTAATAATTGCATTTTAACTCAAAATGACCGAAATAAACGGGTTTAAACTACGTTCATCCGTCATCAGTCGGAGAAAAAAAATTCAAAGGCTCCAAATTATTTCTCCATTCACATTACTAGTTTTTTGAGTGTTCCAAAAAACTAGCGAACACTTGTCCTAATTTTTCAACGTGTTTTATAATTTTTTTGAATGTATTATATTTTACCTGCTTGTATAACTTGCCGCGTGATACGTAAGCATTAATCGATAGAGTTGGACATAACTTTAATTGTTCAAAGTGCTTATGAAAGTTCTAAGCAGCCATTACACGGGAGACAGTCTGGAAGGAATATAAGAATTGCACCGTAGAATTGAGCTCCTTTTCATTCGCCGAACGAACACACCGCTGAATTATACCAACATACAATATCTATTGTGTCGATAGATTTCATTGCCTTTGTAAAACGAGAAAGTAATAACAATTCTTCTCTTTATCCAGAAACTTACTACACTAGTTCATATTTTCGAAAGTAGCTTGAACTGTTTTAGGATGTATTCCAATCCTCTAGACAATAGTAATGGTGTCGGCGCAAAAATCTGTTGAAAGGGCTATAGGGATATAAAACCAGTGTTCAAAGGTTCATTCCAAAGTCACAATTTTTATAACACGAGGAAATGAAATTTCTTGTTGCAGCATCCAAATTAAGACTCCGGCTAAATAATCACCCTAGTTTTGTGTTGATTGAATTTCAATTTAAAACTGCTGGAGTAAGCGGGTTCATAATACAGTAAAAACTCCATATAAGATTAACCCAAGTGCAAAGGTTTTTGCATCTAATACAGAGGTGCTCCAATATAGAAATTTCCATTTTAGATCCAATAACACTAAAGAAAATTTGGTACATAAAAACAATATGCTAAAGCTTTTAATTGCTTTTTCAAAGACGACTTTAATTACCGAAAGTTCTTTCCCCGCCTTGTACTTTTTTTTGTAATGAAAAAATAATTCTGAAAATTCATTTTAATTTTCCCAAAAAATCAGCAGGATTTTATATAGAGAACATTTTTTGAAGAGTGTGTTAGAAAAAATTTGAACAGAAAATCGAAGAGAAAGTTACATGAATGAGCTTACGATGAGGTGCATCTTATATGGAGTGATCTATAATGGAGGTTATACTGCATTTTCATCCGTTTACCTGAATGCGAAAAAAGTTCATTGAAGCGGTATTATCTCTCCAGTAATATTACTTGGTTTGCAGTGTGTTTCAAAGAAACAAGCGAACGCTTGTCCTAATTTGTCAATGTGTTTTATAATATATTTTTGAATATTATATATTTTACCTGCTTGTATAACTTGCCACGTGATAGTTGATTATACGTAAGCATTAATCGATAGAGTTGGACACATAACTTTAATTATTCAAAGTGCTTATAAAACTTCTTGGCCGCCAAAAGAAGGGAGACAGTCTACTAGGAACATATGAATGGCATCATCGAATTGAGCTTCGTTTTATTCACCGAACGTATACCTGACTAATCAAAAGCACGACACAATAACGGAGTATTGTGCTTATAGATTTCATTGGTTTTGCGAAACCCTTATGTAACAACAATGCTTTCTTTATCCAGAAGTTTTCTATGTTAGTTTATTTCTTCCTGTGTAGCGTACTTTAACACTTTTCCTGATTTTTCAACGTGTTCTATATTTTTTTAAATGTTTTATATATTATCTGCTTGTATAACTTGGAGTGGGATAGACGATTATACGTAAGCATTAATCGATAGAGTTGGACACATAACTTTAATTATTCAAAGTGCTTACAAAACTTTTTGGACGCCTTGACTAGAGGGCCATTTGCATCGTAGAATTCTCCTTTTCATACACAAAACCAATACTCTGGATATCAAAACCAACACACTATAACCGATTTATTTATAGATTTCATTAGTTTTGCAGAACCAGGAAATAATAACAATGCGTCTCTTTATACCGAAAATCTCTATGTTAGTTTATTTCCTCCTAAGTAGCGTCAACAGTTTTAGAATACATTCCAATCCGCTGGACATTAGTAGTGGTGTCGACGTTTTTCAAAATTGTTTCGTACATTTACTTCAAAACCACTTTACAATAGTAGCGGCAAAGGTAAGTGCGTTTATATTACACAAATACATGAAAATTCTCTGATTCTCTGCAAACAGGACCAGAAATATTGTCTGGTTAAGCAATTGTATAATTATTGTTCGTACTTTTTTTATTTTAGAAAACAAACAACTCATTCAACGGATCAGGGTCATATGATCTGAAACCCCTTGGCTTCCCAATTGTTTTAACACGATATGACTATCGTATTAAGGAATCAGATTGGCTGATATTTGAGCGAATATATCGTGATAAATCGTGCGAAAAACTGTTCTCCTATTCGTTAAAAGATGACAAGTCGTTACAGATTCAAGATTCGGCTATACCACAGCAGAGTACAAAGCTTCCATGTGTTGTAATTATTTACGTTGATTCCCTAATTTGTAATGGACCATTGCCGAATTCGATGCCCCCAGCATTTGATTTTGCCTTGCGCCCTCCGAAAAGTTCATCATCCGCAAGATATGCTGTTACGCTGCAAGAGAACAAGTTCATTGTGTATGTTGGACGAAAGCAAGAGCAAGAGCCATGGCAATCAAAACTATTTGAACTCTGGTATCATCCTGTGATTTCTAAATCAACATCTTTTCCCATTATTATTCAGCTGACCCCAAATAACTCGCGTTTGGATCCTGTAGCAAATATTTTTACGTGTCCAAACTTCAAAAAATATTTCGACTCTGTCCTGTCAAACTGCAGCAAACATCTTGTACCGGGATGGCTAAACGAATTGTATTTTCTTGAGTGCTCTGTACAATATCTTAACTATTTAGATCATATACCACTGGAGTACACCCTGCAAGAAATTTCGTCTTGGCAGCAAATTCTCTCTTTAGGGTATGCGCCATGTGAAAGTAGGGCTGTCTTTATCGAACTACGTCACAAAGTCTTGAAAAACATTAATGGTTTACGTCGGTCAGAATACGTCTTGGACTGGCTTAACCACGTTGATAGATTTGACTACTTATTCGCTCGGATTTATTTAGAAAATATCACAATGCTTTGTGTCACACAACCATGGCACTTAGATATGCTTGTAACAGACCTTTATAGTTTTTTGGACACTTCGCGAGAACCGAGAGTGTATAGAACACACATTTTTGATTTCCGTCATAGTCTAATCATAACGGAGATTTTCTTTAACGGCAATACGAACGATGAAGTACGTTTTGTCATGTGCTCACGATCTAGTCGGAGTGTAGGACTGAGTTTGTTGGGATATGTATCAGCTTTTCTATATGACACGTGGTTGGTACTAATAGCAATTGCAGTTATTGGCGTGTCTATTCTTAGAAATTGGGTCAGCAGGAAACGTAAAAGTCGGTTTTACACAAACCTCTTTTGTATTTTGATTTGTCAAGGAACAAGCCAAATAACACGGGACAAATGGTTCTACGGGGCATGGGTTCTGGGTGGATTGTTTTTAACAAACAATTATTTAGGCGACAATATCAATAACCTTGTTGCTCCTTTACCAGCACTTAAGTTGGATACGTTTAAAGAAATGTTGGAAAATAATATTACCGTTCATTCTTCTGATATTGTTGCGACTGCTGTGGAGGCCGCCAAAGTTTATTACGAAACTGAAGTCGGTAACAGATCGTTAGATAATTTTAATTTTAAAAGTGCGCACAACTTGTCAATCTTTAGTGTTTTATACATTCAAAACAACCTTAAGGAGTCTGAGGAGACAATTGAACAAAGATTAAATGAAATCCAGCCAGATCGTTTTAACATTTTGAAACAAATGAGACCGGAATATAATGCAGAAGTAGTGTCTCGTTGCTCGAATGATGCATATGTAGACGTGTTTTCAGAAGTCGCCAAGGTCAAACTACAAGTTCGCAAACAAGCCGCAGTTGGATCTATTAATGCCAATATGGACGATATTATAGTATCCAAGGACAAGTATGGGGACATTTACCACAATATCAAAATTTTCGCCAGTCGTCTCTCACCTTCAAAACTTTTGCGAAAATTTCATTCATTTCAGCAATCAGGGATCGAGCAGATTTGGCAAAACTGGAAACATAGAATAGAATTGTGGAATGATACGGTTTCATTAGCGGCCGAAAACGACGAATTCACTTTCAAACCTTCAAAATTAAACGGAAACATTAGAGTCGTATTTTACGTTCACATTGTGCTTCTGGGCGTGGCAGGTTTTGCTTTTTTGTCAGAAAATTTAAATGCAATTCAAGAGGTTTTTCGTCATGTAAGTCATATACACATTCGATTTGTTAAATACTGCTCGAATGTTATACCACGTTGGAAGAACCGAAGAAAGCTTTCAGTTTCACGACGTAAAGAGAGAAATGCATACAAAAACTCCACAAAATGAAACCGGATGTACATGGCTGGAAATACCAACATCAATTGGCATGGGAGTGTACTTATACTTATGTCTCGGTGTTGTATATAGCTTTGTGAAAAAATTGACAGGTCAATTTGATAGTGAAATATTTTTTGCTGAAATGAGAAATGCTTTGTCTAGGATTTATGCATTAAGGAGCTTCAGGTATTTGGAGAATTGCAATCAATAGCCCTTAAACAAATTGCTTTGTTTTAGTTACTCATATCAATTATAAGTGAATTTTGTATTAGGTTAAAACCAGGAAGCAGACATAGTTAGAACATGAATCGTTAAGGAAAGAAAATTTTGTGGGAAAAGGTAAAGATAAAACTGTAGTTTCGCCAATAAGCAGCGATTTGAGCTATATGTGCTAATGTAGATGATATTGTACATATTCTTAGGATAATTATGGCGATATTTATCACAATCATAAAATATCGGGAAACCGACTATAAAATTCTAGTTTTTTACGAAAATTTCATTCATTTTAATAATCTGGCAAATTTTGCGAGGTTCAAAAACCCGAATAGTCATGACAGAAAAAAGTGAGGAATTTATCTCAAAACCTGCACAATTCAGCGGAAACACAAGAGTAGTATTTTCCGATCACATTGTATTGAATTTGGACCTGGAAACTTCTGGGCATTTCAAAACGTATTGCATTACGATGGCCACATCCACACTCATTTTTTGACATACTGCTTCAGAGTATCTCCGTGCCAAAAAAGTGCTACTGAAGGAGTGTTAGTTGCGGTTATGGCATGCATAGTGATATGCAAACAGACCATGAGCAAAGTAAAACAGGGTGGCTTGACAATCTGAGCGTCGTAATGGGGATTTAGTTACACTCGATTTGAAGTGGGTTTGGCAATGAAGCCTTATATGTCGCTCCATAGTGTGTTTTTTCAGCTATGTTAATTATACCACACCACAGTCGTAAGTTTAAAACAATTTTTTTTAAATTCGAGTAATTCTAAAGGATAAAAACATATCGTAATACGTTGCCAACATATGTTTGTATGGTGAGGAGTTGAAAAATATCAAGTAGACTTTGCGTGTGCAATTTAACTAATCGATATTTTAACAGGCAATTAAACATGCGATGATTACCTAAGTCTTTCGATGGTTTATAGTATACCGCTATCTTTTCCCATATGCCAGCAAAAAGTGAAAATAACTGCTGAGCTATGATATGTGAAAAAATGTGTTTATATCGAGTTTGCTTAAAAGAATTAAAATCTCTGAGCTTGAAATGTTTTAAACAATTTTCATCGTAATATATGTACTTATTTATGATCTTGCAAACATTTAAGTGTTTTTTTTTTAATATTTGGTCTAAAAAGTCAGTTTTATTCTGCGCGTCAGTAAAAATGGGTATTTCAAAGAACCGATTTTTGTGTGTGCATGAGCACTTGTGGCTAATTGAGGGAATTTCGCTATATTGAATAAAGCTGCTTTAAACGGCGTAAGTCGCAAATTTCAGAATATCAGAAATAGAGACTTCTCGTTATAATACTCTAAAACCTCATAGACCAGACAGAGACATCAAAACCGTTGTTAACGTGTTTTGTAATTCGCTTGAGAACATACGAGCAGATTGACATTGTGCCAAAAATTATTTTATGTCCAAACATTATTGAACATCTTGAGACCTCAAGTTAGTATGCGGTAATTGGAGTGCTTGATGTCTTTTCTAATGTATTAAGATCATATGGTCCAAATGCGTTTCGTTCAGGTCTGTTCCAAAGCTACTTGCATTCTTCGAAAATAAACTAAAAATGGACTTAGCTACGTAAGTTTCAGGTAAGGCGTGTGCCAGTAATAAGCAAACAAATGTGACCAAACAGAATACATGTAATACGATATATGTATATGACCATGTAAAATAATCGATAATCGGATCGATTCGAAGGACAAATTGTTTAAGGGAGTAAAAATACAGTTTTCATGTAGCAGAAATGGTATAGAGCTTTAAAACCTTCTACTTAAGAAGTTTTTAAACTCATAAAAATATAAAGGTGTTCTTCGCGGCTGAAGTCAAGAATTCTTTCAGTGAAAGTCATTGCCACACGCTTGCATTATAAATAATTTAGGAGACCTTTTGAATCAGATGTCAAAACACAAGCTATGTTTCAAGAAAGAATTCCAGTGCCGTATGCACTCTATTAAGGCATTACGCAAGGTTCCACAGAGATCATCGACCAAAGTACGGCGGAAAGCCTGGAAAATCCCTGAACCTGCTTATGCACTGGACAGAAAGCCATACGCTAAATGACTCAGCTATTGCGGCTTGGCTGGGTATTATTCCCACCCGTCACTGACCGGAAATTATTTGCCCTGGTGGAGTCTTATCGGCTATACCCGTCCATCTATTTTTTGTAAGCTGTTTAAATGCTATTTTACTTGTTTGCTATACTTGCCTCAGTTTAGACGAATGTACGTCAGAAGAAATCGATTGCCGGATATGGAATTTTAGTAACTCAAGGTGCTTACAACAATAAGTTGGCGGTCATGAAAAGACAGCCAGTCCACTACGAACATTAAAATGATATGGTAGAATTCAAGTATTTTCCATATAGCTCCTAACTCCTAACCAATACAACGCACATATCTTATTTTGATTATTGATTTCATCGGTTTAGCACCACCAGGAAATAATTTAACAAAATGTTTCTTTTAATCCAGAAGTTTCCTTTGTTATTTTATGTTTTTAGCAGTAGCGTAAATAGTTTCAAGATACATTCCAACTCACTGGATATTAGTGACGGCGTGAACATTTTTCGAAATTGTTTCGTGCATATACTTCAAAACCACTTTGTTATTTTGGGTAATGGGGTAAGTGCGTTAAAATTATTAATAAATACCTATTTTTTCCCTATAGAATTGCCTTAAACCAGTTTTATTTGTCCAATTTCAGAGCACAAACAATTCAATAAACGGGTCATATGATCTAAAACCCTTAAACTTCCCGATTGTTCTAACACGTTACAATCATCTTATCAAAGAACGGCATTGGCTAAATTATAGCAACAACGAGAATTCTGTCAAAATGTGCCGTTATCTATCTCACAACGCCTTGAAATTTGAGAGACCTTTGTACCGTCTACAAAGGAGTTGCCCTCAACAAAGCGCAAAGCTACAATGCGTTGTAATTATTTACGTAGATTCGCCAATGTGTGATGGGCCAATATTTACGCGCCCGTTTCACCCGCCAGCATTCCAATTCGCCGTACGTCACCGTCGGAGTCGTGTGGTGCAACCAAGTCTAGAAACAATGCAGGAAAACAAATTTATTGTACATGTTGGACGACACCAAGGGGCATGGTCGTCAAAAGTATTAGAACAGTGGTTTACGCCAGAAATTAATATAATCAGATCTGCCCCAATCATTGTTCAACTAATCCCAGAAAAATCGGGCCTGGAACGTCTTGGCCTGATCATGTCATGTCCAAACTATAAAGAGTATTATAAATCCATCAGAAAAGCCTGCAACGCATATATAGTGCGCATGGACTACGCGCCATTTATGGAGTGCGCAATGCCTTTCATGAGTTATTTGGATCATATGCCTATAATGTTTGAACTTCAACAAATTCGGTCTTGGAAACAGATTCTTTCTTTAGGATATGCACCCTGTGATAGTAGGACAGTCCTGTTCAGAATTCGTAGCTCCAGAATGAGCGTTATCAACGGTTTGCGCCGATTAGAACCAGAATACGTCTTGGACTGGCTAGATCGTGTTGATTCCTTGAACAACATATTTGCAAGGATATGTTTAGAAAATGTAACAAATTTCTACGAAACTCAAATGTGGGCACTTGGATTGCTATATCTAGACATTAGTAGTCTGGGCATTTTGAAAGTCGGGGTAACGTACAGTACAGTTGTACAAGAACATCGGAGTGGTGTAATATTTTCAGAGATTCAATTCAACGGTATTGTTGGCGATGGTATACGCTTTGTATTGTGCTCTAAATCAAGTCAGAGTGCAGGGTTAAGTTTGCTAGGATATGTATCTGCTTTTACTGTAGATACGTGGTTTTTGCTAACAGCTACTGCGGTTGGAGGCGTGACCATTCTTAAGAGATACGTTAGAAACCTACAAATGAGTCGGTTTTACGCAAACCTATTTTGCATACTAATAAATCAAGCAACAAACGAGATAAAACAAAACAAATGGTTCTACGGCGCATGGGTCGTTGGTGGATTGTTTTTAACAAACAATTATCTAGGAGACAATATCAATAACCTCGTAGCACCTTTGCCAGCCCTTAAGTTGGATACGTTTGAGGAATTGCTCAAAAGCAATATTACAATTCACTCTCCAGCTGTTGACGCGACCAATGCAGAAATTGGCAAATATTTGTGCGACACTAGTGATAATTGTTCAAAGATTAACTGGGAAAGTGGATCCAACTTAACTATCTTCAGTTCTTTATATTTTCTAAAAAATTTAGAGAAGTCTGAGATTTTACAAGAACGAGTTAATAGGATTGAGCCAAATCGTTTTGACATTTTTAAAATCTCCAGGTCTGGATATTTCATAGAAATACTGTCTCGTTGTTCAAAAAATGCGTATGTAGATATATTTTCTGAAATCATTAAGGTCAAACTTCAACTTAGCCAAGAAGCCGCGACTGGATCGATTAATGTTAATGAAGAGGATATTGTAGTGTCCAAAGACAAGTATGGCAATATTTACCACAACCTTGATATCTATGGAAATCGGATTTCGCCTTCGAAAGTTCTTCGAAAATTTCATTCGTTTCAACAATCAGGAATCGAACAGATTTGGCAAAACTGGAAGACCAGAATAGAATCGTGGAATGACACGGTTATATTGGCAAGAAAAAGTAAAGAATTCATATTCAAGCCATCACGATTAAGTGGAAATATAAGAGTTGTATTTTACGTTCACTTGGTATTGATGGGCGTTGCAGTCTTAGCCCTTGTGTTCGAAAATTCGAAAAGTATTCAAAAAGTTTTTTATCATGTGTGCCATACTCTTAGATCTATGAAATTTTGTTCCAACAAGATACTATGTCGAGGGAAGCCTAGGAACGAAGTAATTATTTCAGTTAAACCATGTAATTCGTCTCATGCATGCAAATTAATGAAATAAACAAAATAAAGGGGAGTACTTTGGGGCTCCTTTAACAGGTAAAGAATACGTCTAATCTAATGCTGCAGAAGTTGATTGAAAAACATACCTAAACATGACAGTTTTCCAACACATGAATTTGTATTAGATTTGACGGCGCCTTATGGCCATGGCCATGTAAAATAATCCATAGTCAGGTCAATTTGATGGACAAGTTAGTTACTCTGTATTTGTATAAGAAAAAATGCCTATGGATTATTTCTTGTCAAAACATGTTTTGTACGGTTTGTCGAGATGTAATTTGTTATATGAATCTTACATACATAATTATTTTATGATCGATTTTATAACACACAATAAAACCTGTAATGATAACTTATCGCTAATATTTTCCCTATATTAGCATGCAACAATGTAAAATGCAAATGATTTGCTTTAAAAATGGACCCAGTCCTAATGAGTTTTTAAAATCTAACTTTATGGAAAATTGAGTACACCCACGGAAAAATTCCTTTCAAAAAGTTGATGCCATATCATCATGATTATCTCTTCATCGTCAGTTACATGATTTGGAGACCGATAACATCAGAAAATTCATATACTATCCAGGGTTTCATCTAACTTATACGTTTGCCTCAATCCCCTTAATACAAATTACGTCATTTCAATAACTGCGTTATATAATTTATAAACCAGATATGGTAATACGATTGATATTAAGTCCTGTCAGTATTTTATTCACTTGACGCAAAAACGCAATAAAATTAAGTCATTGAGGTTGATAACTAGAGTGGAAGAGAGACTGGCAGAACTAAAGTATTGCTATAACGTCTCTGTTGTTTCATTGGCCAGAATTTAATTTGTTCCGTAGCGCAATTATGCTTAAAGTAATTGTAAATTTTGAGATATTGTCTACCTACCGTATTGAAATTTAGAGCCTGAACGCAGGTAAGACTCGATTGAAAGGACAAAAAGAGCTAATTGAACTTTTCATTTAAATTATTATCAATTTCATTCTAAGCTTTACTGGTTTTCTGAAATCATATCATGTTTTGCACGTCATATATATCTAACTCTCATCTTGTTTCAGTTTGTCGGCGCCTCTGTTACCCCATTTAAATGAAATAAAAGTCGAATTTTTTTCTGGTGCCCACGTATTCGCCAGGAGTTGTTTTTAAATTAATATTTTATTACTAAAACAAAGTATGTCTATCAGGACCTGGCATCAAATCAGTTTTTCTGGGGTAATCATATGAAACGCAGTTAACGCTGGCGCCGTGTATTAGATTGTGATCTCTATTATTTTATTGTTGTTGTGTTATGCGAGCACGGTAATTGTGTGTAAAGTCTTCATGCTTAATATTATTGGAAAGCAAAACACAAAACATATTTAGATGCTTAAGGTACGCGCGGCAAACTCAATAATCTAAATCCCCACTTTAAACGGAGTTCCCTGCTAAACTATTTACTGTAATTTGTTTAGAAATGGAATCTTCAAAAATGTTTAAACAAAAATATTTTGAAAGCTATAAGAACACATCAAAAAGGGGAGTCAAGCAAAACTATTTTCGCTCTCTAATCCTTGGACAAAGTTTATTCCGACTTAAAGTTTTGGGCTTACCTTAGTAATAGTTAATTTTCTAATTATACTTATTTTTTAAAAGAAACACGTTATCTGATTTGATTAACCTTTTAGAAAAAGTATTTTTCTTCTGAATTGTATTTCCTGGTTTTAAAGGCAGTTTATATTTATAAGTTGTCTAAGTCCAAACACTTTTGAAAAAATACTCCGCAGTAGCTTCTTAAGCTGTTTTAAATATTCTAGCAATTCACCATGAGACAATACTCAGCTTTCACCGTAAAAAATGCTTCTCTTAGAAAACCTAAGAAATTCTGATCTTCTGCTTTTCGCATTAGACATTCAAGAAATAGCTGCAAACTTCTCCCCAAGCCCCAGATATTTCAAAAAATGGAATATCAGGAAGAAGAAATTTACCTACGAAAAATCTCGAATAAGACGACTAATACTTTACATTTACCACGGTATAATGTACACTCCATTTACACTAATCCTGATTTACCTTTTCACAATCGGATTGCACAAACAATCCGTAAATACCATCAAGAATCGGGTATCGATTGGCGTTGTCACCGTTTTCACATCAATGTTCCTCCTAATCGGAGCGAACCAATTGAAAGAACCTGAAGCAGTTGTCCCATTCACGAACCAAATGATGCAAATTCACAGGCAATTATCTTTCTACACTTCGTCCCAAAGGAAATCGAGGGACATAAATGTAGTGGGACTTTTAGCTTGCTGCGTCTCCATGTACGCCGCTACAAGTCAGTATCTGATACTTTCAGCGCTCTACTTTACCTTCACTTTTACGGACTTTAAAGTGGATCCACTCTACCTATTTCTGATGTCCTTTGATCCGGATGAATCTCTCCGGGAATACATAAATTCCGTTAGATTTCTACTAATCCGAATTGTTGGTTACTACTTCATTGCCCTCGATGCAGCCAAAGTTGTCTCAATAGCGCTCAATACGGATCTCCTTTTATCAACCTACACGGTTCAGGCACTCAAACAGATTCAAATTGTTTCAAAGAGGCACAGTATCTGTGCCGCAATGAGATGGTATCGTCTATTATATGTCAATATGACCGCAGGTGGAACTTATTTGGGAATGGAAGCATTCATTGAATTGGGTACGGGATATGTGCTGCTGATGCTAACTTCCGCTATAACTTTGATGGGTGGATTGCGAGTATTTCCTTTGCCACTTTACTGCGGCTCCGCATTTTTCATGTGTTTGATGATTCTATTTCTAAGATTTGGTTTGCCAATGATATCATTCCAATAAGGGGGCGTCCGGAATTAAGTGCATATTTTTTCATCATGCTCTAACTTTTGATAGAATGAAGCGATATGCCTG
>JAHZMX010006492.1:0-11606 GCA_027743895.1 Seira musarum | reverse complement strand
ACACACAACATACAAAGCCATTAAAAATGTTCTCTATATAAGATCAGGCAGATTTTTTGGGCAAATCACTCTTCTCAATATTGAAAAATAGAAGTACGTTCAAGGTTGAGGAATATTTTTCGATAATAAAATCGGTTTATGTTAACGTTTGTTAAATAATTGTGATAGCTTGTCTTTAATAAGGCAATAAAAAGCTTTCCCACATTGAATTTATGTAGAAAATTTCCTTATAAGGGACACGTGATCTTAAATAGAAATTTCTATATAGGAGCACATCTATATTAGATACAAAAAACCTTTCCCCTTGCGGTGATCTTATATGGAGGTTTTACTGTATTATGAAACTCATTATTTTCATTCAAATGTCGCATTTATACACTCATTTAGTTACATGAATTCTTTGCAGAAGGCAACCTCACGCAGAATATCACATTTCTTTACACATCACCGCGATTTGTGATAGCTTTAATATTCTGTGTGCGGCAGCCTTTCGCAATAATTTCAAGCAACTAAATGAATGCAGAAATACGACATTTGAATAAAAATAATGAGTTTCATAATACGTGTCGTCCCATTGTTTTTGCAACCGGAACCAATAATCCGACCTGTTTTTGGCTTGACCGAACGGGACACATACTGAAGTCGTTAGGAACACACCCACAGTACAATTAAAATTTACTCTCATGTTACTGGCACCATTTCATCTGGTGTGATATGCACTTTAGATTTAATCTAAATAATATTCGCACTAAACTTCATTCGTTTGCTGATCTTTACTACGAGAAGAATTCAATAGTTATTGGTATAACGCAGACAATGGAGTAATTAACTAGGAAAAGGGTTATGCCACCGACCTCGTAAAACACAAAAGCACGTGGTGATTTCTTGATGTATTGTCACAAGCATTATTTCTTGACGTTAAATAAAATCGCGCATCGTTGCTAAAAATAATAATGCCCTCAGATCAAACACTTTATTTGGCTCAATGGTCATATCACTGTTACACTATATTTGACTATACCACTGCAAAGATGGATAAATCGAAGCATTTGATTTTTTAATGTTTTCGCGACATCGGTATTTCTTGAAACAAATCAGCGATTAGATTTAAGTATTTAACGTACAAAAACGATATCGATTTTCGTTTCAAGAACATGAATTGACATATAACGAAAGGGCCAGGGGTCTAGGAATTATAAAGTAGGCGACATAAGTGTAACTTGTGATAACTCTATCAACATTTCATACAAAAATAAACGGGACTTTCCATTTAAATTTTAAAAAAATTGTTTCGTCATGAGCCTATCTAGGCAATATGTATTTTATTTGGCTTAATTATACTTGTTAATTGTAAGTGCTAAGCATATGCACACAAAATGATTAATTTCACTTTATCCAGTTTGGATACCAGATACTATTTGTAAATTAGGATTTTCTTAAAAATTTTATACCAATTTTACTTCTTTAAAGCTTCAGTTCATTTCATGAAATGTAAATGTCATTCATCATCGATTTTCATTATTTTTTAAGACAAAAACGTGAAGTCAATGTATGTTCAAACACCTAAGGTTCTCCAAATTACGACTAGATACTCTATGAATGACTTTTTTTTTGCATAAACCTTTAAACATTGGCCTGAATACAAGCAACATAATGAGCACGTATATAAATGAACAACACATTAGGATCGGCAAAAGTTTTGCAAAATTAACGCTATCATTTTGCTTAATCAATGCATTAGGCGACTCATCAAATAGGGGATGGACAAAGACTAGTCTTCTCGACCAGTCAATAAGATTTGCAAGATGTGCTTCTAGACCACTTTTATGTAGCCTTGATATAGTCCTACTGAACCAGTACCGATTGACAGTGTAAATATTATAAAAAACTGGCCTTGCATTTACAACTTCAGAGACTTGAGTACAAGTAAAATTACGATCCAAGTGTGCTTGACCCCTTCGTTCTATGACGTGTATGTCCAACTTAACTGTGGAAAGATCCCAATAAATGGCGCGTTTCCCCGGCAATATGTTTCGAACAATTTCACCCACACTCTTTACCCTTAAAACCGGAAGAATTGTGGAATTGTAAACGTTTGAAAGGTTTCGAAATTCAAACGTTTTGTAAAGACGTGTGTTACCACCTTTCTCCAAAATTTTGTAACCATTTTGAATCAAATTCTTCAGAGTGTGGAAAACTGTTGGAGACTCTGGCGCAACAAGAATACTTGTGAGATTGTTTCCATACAAATCTCCCATGAACGCTGATATCACCGTAAATATAAATAGAATTAGTTTAAACCTTTGCGAAAATCTAGTTTCTACAAATTGACCAACAACTATCTCAAAAAGCATAAGCAAAACGTTCCACACATTCCTACCAGTTATGTTGACGATTATTAGGGTTAATAATGCAATCAAAATGAAACTTGTTGACCAAACAGTTTCAGAAAATGAAGCAGTCCAAATTGACCAAGATGAATCCCTCTTTCTTGATAATTTTTTGTCACAATGAACAAACACTTCTTCAACGAACGCTGCAGTGCGCATGGAATCCCAAATAAAAATTGGGAAATAGCTTTTATCAATTCGCACGGAAAATCGGGAGAACAAATACTGCTTGTTTATGTCCGCTCTGAATAAAGTGGCTTCTCTTGATTTGAGCGCAACCCTTTGCATACTCATTTTATGTATTTGTGTTAAATAACTTGTTACTAACATCTGAAAATTACAATAGAATATTTCAGTTGATCTTTCCCGAATCAATCGATCACACATACGTGATTGTGTAGGTGTGTCTGTCCTTGGTGTTCCGACAAAAATTTGTAGCCCAATGCCTCCGCCATTCCAGAAGAGTTGTTTGTGGAATAGGATAGGGTCTTTCAAAATTTGAAAATCCGGCTCTACCCCATTGTCCTATCCACCACGATTTAGTCTTAAGGATAACTGCGCTTTGTACTCGAACAACAACTTCGACGCAGGGACAAATTTGATTCTTCTGTAAAACCCGTTGCTTATGTTTCAGCGTGTTTTAGGATTTGATGGAAGAGAAAATGCCAGTAAATTTTTTGGACTCAATGACGCAAAACAAAATTTAAAGATAGAATTTTCAGCACTCTTATTAGTCCATGGTCCAAGGTGTATGAGATGAGGTTGACTAAATCGTGTTGAGTTGCAGTTGACAGTCGTTTGGAATTTAAAATAGTCGCTTAAAATCATCAGTGGAATTAAAGCAGAGAAAACTGGATTGTTCGAGTAGTTAATGTAGGAATTGAGAATAAGAAAGTGATTTCCCGTGTCTTGCATTACATTTTTGACCAGATACTGGAGAGACATGTTTGAAGTATAATCTCACGATTCAGGTTTACTGCCTAGCACAATTATGAATGTTGTACAGAAAGGTGAAAATAAATTTGTCAAGCACCATACTTTTTCTATACTTATATTGAATCATTTAATGAGATGCTTGCTTTAAAGCTTAAACTGATAACATGTCAGATATCGTAATCCAAGTATGTGGCCGACGTTTCATTAATTTAAGCCCATGCCCTGCCCAGGAAACCTATTTTAAAAATCTTACGTATTAAAAATATTTCTTTTGTGTGTCCCTTTTTGTGTATGGATTTCTTGTCCATTGGCACCGCTAAGAAGACGGTCTAAGAATAAGTGAACAGAATTTCTTTAACTTTAGTATTTAACATAAGACTCCTACTTCCACGGATAGAGCTTCCACTTCTCTTAATTAGTGTTTTGCTTCCACCCAAAGATATTATTTTTTCGTAAGTGCTTACACAAACGAATTGTTTTATAAAAACAGGAAAAAGCTTCCCACGTGTGTCGTCGTTTAATAACTCGTCGCATTGGTGAATTAGTTTACGTCCATTAGCTTAATGAAATGTGGCGCTACGCCACTGAAGCCAGTATCCGTGCTCGTGTTATGCTTAGCGGTAAAAATTCATACAATTGGATTCATTCCAAGGGTTTTTACACAAAAAAGATGAACGTATCAGTAAAGTAGTCCATAAATTTAAAAAGATGTGGTAATTTAGGCAGTTATTCCATTTTTAATTTTTGCATGTTTCGTCACTGGTTTCTGAAAAACTAGGTGCATGCGTAAATGGCAGATCGAGGGTTGAAAGAGTTGTTACGCTCGAAGGATTTTCTTTTGGTCAATGAATTGAATTTTTAAGAACTTTAATTTCGGGATCGGTATGCTTTCTTTAATGGTAAATAACTTATCTTCGATGGTATGTGGTAACTTCATCTTGAGGGTGGTAGGGAAACTTATTTTGCTTAATGGTGGTAGACCGGAAAGGAATTCTTTATTCTTGATGTCGTGTCGTGATGGTAACTTGGAAGGACATATAAACTAAATTATACAAATTCGTGATAATGGGTTTCTACTAAAGCTATTACAATGAATTCGCATAGCTGACTTAATTGTTCGTCCTGATGCATTTATAATTTAAGTGGTTCCAACTATAACTAACAATTAATGAAACTTCACTAGAAACATGAAAATTTTCCCTTAACAAGCAAAACAGGCAAAAAACAGAAAAATACTTGCGGTATTAAAATTGGACAAACTGCAAACAGTCAAACACATACAATTATAAAACAAAGCAATTTCGTTCTTAACAGTTTCGGTACTGTAGGGAACGTTTAAAAAGTTCAGGAACGAACAGTATTTGTTATTAAAAATTAATGCATCTAAGATCTATTCAATTAATACATTCAATTATTATGTACGTTTTAAATAAATAAATACCTGTCTGTACACAAACATTGAACTTTCTGGTTCGACCGAACCACCGGTTCGATTTTTACCCTACCAAACCAACTCACGAACCAACACATGGGTTGAATTAATTTGGTTTGCCAATATATTTTAGGTAGCCTGGTTTGGGTTGGCTTGGGCTGCCTAAGTGTTATGGATCGTTTGGGTTGGGTTGGATTTGATCGGTAGTACTATATTATTTGAGTTGGTTTCTATCGAAAGTAAATAAAAACTAATTATTATTATTATTAAAGGCAATCTTTAAAATCTAGCAGATTATCAAGCAAGTTTTACTCAGTTTTTCAATCACTTCCGAATGAGCTCTTAAAAGCCATTTATGTGCTAAGTAAAAAAAATTAATCGATAAATCTGCCGCTAATACTTCGCATAAAACTCTGAAAAGAAACAGATGTTTTTCCCAGAACGCAAGGAACTGTCGTTGCAAATTTTAGATGAATCGGTGACCACTTTCTAAAGTTATCAACTGCACGGTCGGACAGACACACAGACAAACGGATGCTCCACTCCTGACGTGTCAAATATTTCATTAAGTTAATGTACGTAACCTAGTTTAGTGACTTGCGTGTGTCTGTTCGACAGTGCTGTTGATAACTTTAGAAAGAGGTCACCGATTGATCTAAAATTTGGAACTACAGTTCCTTGCGTACTGGGAAAGACATTTGTTTCTGGACTAAATGCTACCTTTTGGCGAAATCGTCAGTGTTCGAAAATTTTATCACGTGAAATAGTAACCTTGTTAGTGATATTTGCTTCCTGGTTGCTGGCAGCCTGGAAAATCGTCACCTTCCGAATGCGCGATTGCCGAATCAAAAAATTTCAATAAACTGTCAAGCACTCCTAGTAAGTAGTCAGTGGAGCGTTTCTTGGAAGCAGTTACGACATGCTGACTCTTGTGAATTATTCCATAACTTAGTTTTACATTGTCAATCCTATTGTATCCAATGTGGATCGAATGTTTGTTTAAAATAGTCCCAAAGTTAACTACAAACACATGTCTTGCTACGTCCTCTGTTTTTCATCCGTTTAGAAAGCGTTACGGCAAACTAAGTTACTAATTACTATTGTTATTGCTTGCGAGTTTTTTTCTGTCCTAAAAATTTAATATTCTTGAAAATGCGTTTATCCATTAAACGAATGACTTTCTTGTGTAAAACTTTAACCTTTGGCGTGAATACAAAGAACATCACGAGTACATATAATAAGAAACAACCCATAAGGACAGGGAAAAGTTTTGCAAAGTTAACACTGTCATTTTGCCTAATCAATACATTTTGTGACTCATCGAAAAGCGGATGTACAAAAACTAGTCTTCTCGCCCAGTCAATACGACTCAGTAGATGAGCTTCTAGACCACTTTCACGTAACCTTGATATAGTTTTGCCCAACCAGTAACGATTGACAGTGTAAATATTATAAAAAACTGGCCTTGCATTCACAATTTCGGGGACTTGAGAGCATGTAAAATTACGACCTAAGTGTAACAGAGCACTTCTTTCGATGACAAGTATGTCTAACTTAACCATGGACCGGTCCCAGTAGATGGCGCGTCTCCCAGGCAATAAATTTCGGACAATATGACCAACACTTCTGATAAGTAGCACCGGAACAATGCTGGAGTTGTAAAGATTCGAAAGATTTCGAATTTCGAATGTTTTGTACAGACGTCTGTTTCCCGGTTTTTCCAAAATTTTGTATCCTTTTTCAATCAATTCTCTCAAAGTATGAAAAACTGTTGGAGACTCTGGCGCCACAAGAATACTTGTAAGATTGTTTCCATATAAATCTCTCATGAACGCTGATATCACCGTGAATATGAATAGAATTAACTTGAACCTTTGCAAAGATTTAGTTTCTACAAATTGACCAACGATTATCTCAAAGAGCATGAGCAAAACGCTGCATAAATTTTTACCAGAAATGTTTACTATAATTAGCGTTATAAGTGCAATTAAAATAAAACTAGTGGACCAAACAATTTCTGTAAATGAACCAGTCCAAATCGACCATGACGTTTTTGTGTTTCGTGGTACTATTTCATCGCAATGAAAGAACACTTCTTCCGTAAATTTTGCTAGGTGCAGGGAGTCTCAAATCAGAATTGGAGAGTATTTTTTGTGAAAGCCTACAGAAAAGGGGGAATATATATATTGTGTTTTTATGTCTGCCGTAAATAAACTGGCTTCTCTTGAGATTTTCCCATACCTTTGCATAGTCATATTATGTAATTGTGTTAAATAACTTGTTAATAACATCTGAAAATTACAATGGAAAATATCAGTTGATCTTTCCCGAATTAGTCGATCACAAAAATGTGAATGTGTAGATGTATCCGTACGAGGTGTTTCAACAAATATTTTTAGTCTAACGCCTCCACCGTTCCAGAAAAGTTGCTTGTGGAAACTGATAGGGTCTCTTAAAAATCCATAATCTGGTTCAACTCCATTTTCATATCCACTACGAATGAGCCCAAAGGTTAACTGTTTTCTAAACTCAAACACTAACTTTAATGCAGAAACAAAACTGATCCTCGCGTAGAAGTCGTTAATATTCCCATGCATTTCTGAATTTGACGGAACGGAAATTGCTATTATATTTCTTGGGCTCATTGAGGCAAAACAAAACTCAAAAATTGAATTCTCCACACTCCAAAATGTCCTGGGTCCGAGAAGTACGCGATGGGGTTGACTAAATCGTGTTGTAAGGCATTTAACGGTCTTTTCAAACTGGAAATGTCTGTTTAAGATCATCCGTGGAATTAAAGCAGGGAGAAATGGATTGTTCGTGTAGTTACTGTAGGAATGGAGAATTAGAAAATAATTATTCGTGTCGGGCATTACGTTTCCAATCAAGTACTCCAGAGACATGCTTGACGTAAGGTCCCAAGATTCGGGTTGGCTACACAGTACAATTACAATTTTTGTGCAGATGGTCAAAAGAAAGTTTTCAAACGCCATTTTTTCACTCTTTTATTTGGCGTCAACATTTGAGATGTTTAATTTAATTCTTAAAAAACTGCTAACGTATCAAAGATTTCAAGTTAAGTTTTTTTGCATAGTTTTGATAAGGTAAAGCCCTCGCACTGGAAAAGGCGGAGAGCTATTTTTTTTGGAAATTCTTTTTAAATAGATCCTACGTTAATTTGAAGAAATTTAAGAAATTTGTTTATTTTTTAATGGAATTCTTTTACATTGTTCGTGCTGAACAGACGGTCTAACGATAAATAAAAATATTTTCCTTATCTTACATTTAACTTCAGAATACCATGTACTCGTTGAGATAGAGCTTCCACTACTCTTCATTATTATTTTTATTCACCAATCCTCCAAGAGGTATTAAGATATTAATTTTTCGTTTGTGCTTACACAAACAAAATGTTTTATAAAAACAGGAAGAAGCTATCCACTTATGTATGTCGGAGTTTTATAACTCGTCGCATTGTTGAATTAGTTTACATTCATTACTTTAATGAAATATCTGGCACTATGCTTCTACCTTATTATTGAGACGGATTAAAAATTATGTTTTGCGTAATGTAATGGAACATATTAAATCATTACATTGGATATTTAATCTATTTGCGGTAATGGTGGAAGGGAGAACCTGAGTCACATTAGCTTGCTTCAGATGATTTTAAGTACCCTTAGGCAAACTTTATTATTAACTTTCATTTTCACTCCAGATAGTTATTGTTGTCGTGTCTAATTACTACAAGCACACATCTAACCTAACCATAAATTCCTATTCATATTACAAGTCGGTTAAATTTTCGAAATAAAGTTTTTGGTTTGCTTGAGTGCTATATCGCAAGTCAGGCACATTACACAGTATATGATGCCTCTAGACAACGTTCTGGAAATAAGTTTTCCTCCTTGTGATCAATCGTAATTCTACCATATTTAAACCCATTATCAAACGCTGAAAACCTTTAAAGAAAAAAGTTCTTACAAGATATTTAGCCATGAAGTGTGCGACTGTGAACGTAATCATGATTCAATCACATGTACAATCAAAGAACAAAATGCAGGACAAAAATATATGAAAGTTTTATATGGCACCCGTATAAATTGCAGTATTTCACGTGACTAAGGCGCACACATTGTACAACTGTTCCGTAAGTTTTAATTTGCTTGATTGCAGCACAGCATATTTTCGTTTGGCTTACACGTGCTCAAAGCGATATCATGTCAAATCCAGATAGAATTAAGTTAACCGTATTTTTTGGCTATGAATAATGAAACCGACTGCAACTGCTTGTACGTAACCAACATGAGCAAACGAAATTTTCATTTTGTCATCAAAACGGGTAGTCTGGTAATACGTAAGGTGTCTGCTCGTCTGACACGTGGAATTTGATATCCTGAATATTGGAGAACTTGGTAGGTGGTAGAGATTACCCAGCCAAAACTCTTCGGCGTTTTGGGTACCCAATGTCTGCTTCAATTTATTGGCAAAATGTCATTTCTGTAACCACTCTTTCAGGTTTGTCGTAGATTTGTCTCAATATACGAATGTATTCGGACTGGCTAGATATACCCAATTTGACAAAGTTCAGAAATTCCAGTTATTTGAGATGCTTGATTTGAGAAAGCGCTCAATGCAAAACGGGGACATGTAAGCTGCAAACCATTCAATTTCTGAGCATTCAAAAAAAAACTTTGGTATTTTTGTTTTAAACGCATGCACAGTACCAGCTGAACTATACAACTAATAAAATCATTTTTTACACATTGAATTGAACTTGAATTAGCAGGGCTTGGTGGCACCTATTTGGACGTAAGGTGCCTCGCATATGCCTAAGCAATATTTACTGTCATGCATTCGTCAAATATATTACTTTTACAATATCTTCTGAAACAATAGCACATTTTTACTACAATTTCGAGTCCATCCACGCCCACAATGTCTCCAGTGCTTTGGAAACTATCCGGAGTTTCAAAATTTCTCCCCATCTTGGTTTTCCTTTTTGTTGCTATGGACAAATGTTGTGAAACAGCTAGTCACTCATCAAATTCTATTAATCTTCACCGTCGCAGTTACGACTATGTATTTGAGCAAATGCTCACGAGTTGCACTCTTCATTTTGCCCGACGAATGGACAAATATTCATCTCTTAATTATAGAGTTCACCGTCTATTATTGAAAACGTGCATTGAATTTAACTATTGTGTTTCAATCCAAACAGAATTCAAGAATAACGCCGACATCAAAGCCAACGAAGCAAAATATTTAGGATACGATGAAAGGGTCATGTTTGGTTATAACGGTCAGACGGAAATGCTATTTGTAAAACTATATTTTCACCGAACCTTAAACATGCCTTGCATCGCACATGTACCAACAGTTTCTGTTGTTCGTCGTTACACAATTGTATACAAAAGTGACATTGACCGTTTTAATCAGGAGGGAAGAGTCCGGTATTGGTTCACCGTGAAATATTTTGTTTTTCCATTTCACCGAAATTTCAATGCCTTGATGCCGTCATATTTCTCATTTGTTTCTATTTTCGTTGACAAATATAAAGCGCTTTATTTTGGATGCTTCACCTGCACTGCAATAGACCATCCATACGAAATGCATAGCCTCCAAGACATTGAAGTTATAAGATGGTCCTTCAAAAGTCTGGAAGCGGTTTTGGAAAACTGGTCGTATTTTCACATGTACAACAAGATAAACAGAGAAACGATATCCTCAAGCAATATCCAAAGTCTGCCAAATTGGATTAAGTAGAACCGCATACCCAAAAGGGAATTTATTCGCCAACTTATTTACGATATGGCAGCCGAATACATACAGGAACTTTACAATTGTACATTTGAGAACGGCTGCGACGAAGAAAACTTGTATTACTCAAAACTTGAAGGCGCCTACATATACAGACTATATATTCCCCATGTTATAGTATTCCAAGGATATGAATACATCATAGTCAGTGAGGGTTAACAGGACTCTAGTCGACGTGGGGAGAAGTACCACATCGAAATGATAAATCGACTACTCTTCCCTTTCAAATTTGATATGTGGGTGTCCATTGTGATCCTAGTTTTATTAATTATATTTGCACTAAAGCTTTGTAAATATGAAGGCTCGTCCGTGGGAATTCTTTTCACTGTACTTGTGGAACAAGGTTCTTGTACAAATGTCGGAAGATTTGGTATCTTCTTAGGTGCTTGGATGCTACTAACTGTGATATTGCGCAATCTGTATACTTCATCCATGTATTCGGATATTTCAACACCTCCACCACCAAACTACCTGCCTATTAATTTCACACATTTGCTACATGGGGGACAGGAGATGCCGTTAATAATGTTTACCAGTTTTGAGTTTGAGGATTTTAAGCAACGATTTGTTAGAAACTGTATTGTACCAAGCACAATTTACGAGGTGAAGCAACCCATGAATCAAATGTTTCCTTGCCCAATTGGTTGGAAAACTGAAGCAATCGCAAAACTTACTTTTGTTGTAAACAATAAGCCAGCGGTAGTCCTTCTTAGTCCAGAAAGCGTCAATATCTTCAATTTAAGTTGGGGACTAATTGACAGTTCACATCAAGCTGTTTCAATTGCTAAGATGAAAAAAAATCAATCACTGGGAAGAGTTTTATAACAATATTTTAATACAGGAAGCAACCGACATGAACATTACAACTACAAATGAGGTCAAAAAAGCGTTTAATCGAACTCCGACTAATTTAATCAAGTTATCTGCACCAATGGCACTTTTACTGAAGCAAATGAGTGACACCGACGTTAATAAATTTATAGCGCCAATTATAAGTTTACTTGGAGACCGGGAGGTTTATGAAAATA
>JAHZMX010006491.1:0-13338 GCA_027743895.1 Seira musarum | reverse complement strand
CATGATGGACAACAGTATCAAGATGACATTATAACAGGATGAAAAGACAGCATGTAACCCTTTACTCAGCTACGTCCTTATCGCTGTTTTAACTGCACTAGTTACTTGTGATGACATACTGATTATACTGATCTTGTCAGGGACAATACCAAGCACTATAGACTCGTTGTGTAATTATACCTACTCGTCATCTTATTCAATTCTACTAATTTTTTCTATTCTGCTTATGATGTGATAGTGACATTTCAAACTTGTATTATAGAATATTACAATCAGGGAAAGTCATAGATTTTTGGTTTAAGATGAAACCATAGAAAAAAAGTCGTCCCTTATGAAAATCTGTGCAAAGAATAAAAATATTTTATTCTGCTACTTTGGCCTATTTTTTAAAGATTTGACCTCCAAAAATGATATCACACTGGTTGCAAAGAGACAGGAAATCCTCGACCTATAACATGTGATCACCTACACAAACAGTCATCTTCAGAAAACAAATGCTTTATTAAGCCTTTGACGATTACAATAACGCATTTAAAATACGAAGAGGGACTTAGCTAGTGCCTTCAACATTTCACAAGTGTTGTAACTAATTATAGGACATTCCATTGCCAGTGACACAAATAAAAAGAAATGCGTCGGTTACCTTTTGCATCCCGTGTATGAAGATAACTCAAAATTGACTGCAGTTGATCGGAGGTAAATACTCCTTCTCAAATGATTTTAGATATTATGGTCAACATATATCAACATGAATGAAAGGGTTACTAATGCAAATCATGTTTGAATAGAAAATGAGGTCGACATTACTTAGTTTGCGACGAAGGAAGGGAACCTAACCTCATGCATCCAAATTCAGTGGCGATAGTAGAAATTACTACTGATAAACAACTGAAATGAAACTTTGATCAGATGGGTATGTTTTAATGAATAGGAAACATACACACAATCGTGAACAGCTTGGGGACGAAGGTCATCCTAAAACTATTTACTTGGAAAGACTTACTAATATAACTAACATTTTTTTTTCATTTTGGGACTAACTGCCAGATTTCTTAGGTGATTTGTACAAGTAAAATACATTTTCAAGGAGTGCAAGTAAATAATTACCTAAGAAAAACAATTAATTAATACCTCATTGATTGTGAAGTATGTGTTTAGGCGTTATGATCTTCATTTATGAAGCGTATGGCACGGCTTTTACTTCTATATAATTTCTCATTTATGTAATAAAATATATGAAGCAGTTTAATTTTTGAGTATTAATCAAGGCATTTCACGGTTTAACCTTCAGTTACTTGAAAGCAGACACAAATGTCAGACCTATCAGCAGTTATGTGTTTCTCTTGAGATAGACATCAATTCCTACGTTTAATCTTAGTCTAAGATATTATCATCTGCCGAATCTAGGTGGAGGTGATTTGCTGTTTTATTTTTTTTTAAATTACTAGCAAGGTAGCTACACAAACATCATTAGCATGTCAAATGTGGCTTTTAAGTTTGGCATGTAAACTCATTGGGGCATAAAGCCGTATGTAGTTCAAGGTTCTTCAGAGAATTCAAAAATGAGTAACATATGAATCAGGATGGCACTAAGCCGCGTCAAAAAAACAAACGACAGCACGAACAATCTGGAGAAGTTTTAAAAATGTTTTACGTCAAACGATACTACTAAAAAGGTAAAATGGAATTTACGACCATCAAGCTAATAAGGAAGAAACCCGAGATTCAGTGGGAGCGGAAAATAACATAATTGGGATTTCAACCCATCTTTCTCGAAAATTGAAAAAAGGAATACCGTTTTACTGACAGAAAGTTTTATAATATGTGATGACTTAGAATCGTGTTGTCAACTTGACGTGTAATTGCATGCTTTTTCTCATTTTACCCGTTTAGCTTTTCCCTGGGTTTTTGATGTTATATAGACCTTAATTGTGTCTTACAGTCATAAAAGATTCCATTTATTTCCCAAATTCATTCTAACGCTTTCAAAACAAGGATGATTGGGGAAACTAGAAACAATGCCTCCACATCAACATGAAAGTTAATATGCATTGGTTATGTGTGAAGGAACCCAGCTTCCCCCTTCTGCTTTCACAGTATTAAAAATCAGCAGCAAAATAACTATTGATATTAAAGGAACTAAATTTTTCTTTCTCGGGCTGATAGTGATGCGCAAAACAACAGGACTTTTATGGTAAGCATGTGGTTGCAATAAGGCGGGAAAGACTAGTAAATATAATTTTTGAGAAACAGGCACAAACCCTGCTGGAAATTAATTTCCAACGCACGGAAATGCTATCTAATGCAGCCGAGTTGAGTATTGTTTCTATGTACGATCATCCTGAAATGGATTGGGAGTAGAAAGGCGACAATGACAATTCTTCAGGGGATAAATAATTTTTTTTTCCAATCTGCAACTTTCTTCTTGAGATTAAGGGGTTTTATGTAGTAAAAGGAAATTTTGAAAATAATGAAAAATTTGATCTTGATACTAATTGGTAATCAGTTTGTCTAGAGGATAATAAATTTATCTTGAGGATAATAAAACGACAAAAATATGCGAAAACCCGATTTTTTAAAATTGTCAACGCTGATTAAATTTGAGACTTTATTTTGATGCTTATCAGATTATTCAGCTTCTACAGTACAGAATGGTGAATCAGATATTTGAGCTTCATTACATACATGAGTTGAGCCATTAGCATTAACATCAATTTAATCTGTACCACTAAATCTTATTATATACACAATGCCTTTAGATTTCTCACATGCAAAAAAACAGCTTGGTTATTTTTAAGTATAATTCTACCACAAATGTATCGCTTGGCTACGACTGACGCTTTACTCGTTGGAGTCAACAACCTATATTGATGATAATAATCGATAAGACTTCGATTTCATTTGTCCAAGACTGAACAATCGGTTCCATACAGAACTATTACTACGTCTTACATCCCTCCATGGAGGTAATAGTAATATGATAGAGTTGTTTCACTCTATTCTGGTGTTCATGAAGAAGAAAATAACCACAAAATTACACAAAGTGGACGATAACATACTTTCATTTCAACGTCGCATTTCATGTTACAAGTCGCAAGTTACATGTCGCAAGAGAAAGTTTACGCTATTAATGTATGTCGACGCATTCTTAGGTTTAGTATTTTAACTTAGTTTAATTTCTTACTAATGAATAATTTTTGCATGTCTAACGGTTTGCGTCGTTTTATTCTCGACGGCAATAACAATGCTCCTTACTGAATATTGACTTACCAAGCAGATCATCATCTTAATACTAAGGTTTTTTCATTTCTAAACTAGTGTCAATTATAAACCGATAAATATATACACAAAAAGAATCAATCACAAGCCATCCTCACATAATCGGAATGAAATTGTAAGCAATAAAAAAGCCGATTTAATGTGCAAACCGATTTCAATTTTCCTTTGTTTATGTTAATTATTTTGGATTCTAAGGTAAATAATATTAATTTTAAATTCTCATTATAGTAAGGAATGCAGCTTAAAACTTAATCAAATTTGTAAAGTACAATAAATGGATTTTTCTTTCCATCACCAATTCTTGTCGCCACTCAAACCATTCACCAAATGACTTGAATTTAGATGGAAAAATCTTGACGATCACGAGCAAACTTGCAGAACTTATGTTGACCAGCGTTGTGTGCCTTTTGAAAAATGATTCCAATAAGCATGCGGTAACCGTTGACCACCCTAACAGAGATGTAGACGACGACGTGAAGTATTTGACAAAGCGCCTGGAGCCAGGAAATCATGGATCCGTTTCCAAGATCTCCAATGATGAATGGTGCTGACAACGCATTGAAACTCATCAAGACAACCAGAAAGCAGCCTACTCTCCAGTACAAGCGTAAGAAGTTGATGATTGGCATCCTTGTGGAGGTTCCCTAAAAAGTGAAAACAATCATTATTTTCAATTCCAATTCTTCCAAGTTACAAGCATATAAATACGAGCTTTGTTTACAATGACAAGCCTTATGAGGAGCAGGACGCCAAAGAAAAATTGAGTGACGTATGCGACCATGAGCCAAATGACTACACTTGTAATCCATGGGTCCACCAAATACCCATTCTCCCTTGCAATGGTCAGCGGAGAAAGCCACGGAAGATACGGCGAGTCCGCTAGCACAATTGGCCAAACCTTTGCATACAAAAACAAAACAAAAAGAAATTTGAAATGAGTCTAACGCAAACGCATCAATTTATTAAAGTTTGGAAAACTGTTAAGTGCTTACAATATCAGAAATGCTAGCAAGCCACAGGTTCCAATCGTTTTCAATCCTGCACGGAATAAAAGTTGTATTCTCAAAAGTCCCCGGAAATTGGTTCATCTCAACTTCATTCACTCTTTCTGGCTCCCATTGCTCAACAAGAGCATGCTCTTCCATTGTAATATTTTCCTCACGTCGTTGGAGGCGTCCAGGAGCCACCTGCCGACCCATTTCGGAAAGTTCAGTTTCCATAACACCGTCTTCCATTTTCAGAATGTTGCCGTTGCCGTAGATGGCGCTTCACGCTAGTGTGTACAACCTTTGGCAGGGCGAAATAAGATCGAATAAACTAGAACAGGATCACAATCTTTGTTCGAACGACTTTCTTGACACACACCAGAAGACACAACAAAAGCAACTGAGCCAGAATGTAATAAATTTAAGCTATGATATTCAGCAAATATTATGTGTGAGCAGCAGAGCGTCGGTAATAGGAAATACTCTAAAGGTTCCGGAAGTAATCGGAGTAGAGATCAACCATGAACCATGGTATGCTTGCTAATTTTAACGCAGTTGGTACTTGTGCGTTAAATAAATTATCTTGTACGCATACATTTGAAACCACCGATTGACTCCGAGTGCGTAATTGTAGTAATGCGGACTTGGAAATGCTTATCATTTAAAAGTCGATTTTCTTAAGAAGACATGAATACTGACGTAATTTTGGGAGTTGATTATGACGGAGAATTAAGTATGTATTACCCTTTTGGAGCAATATATGCGTGTTATGGAATGTACCTGCTTTTCAAACTAAATTTATTGGATAGGTCAAGTAAAACCGAGCGTTGAACCTACCTTAAAAGCTGTAGCTGTAATTGGACAGTACGGTCATTTAACGTTTTGTTGAGATAGAGCATAATTTGTTCAAAAACGGAGAACTCTTATTAATATAGAATACATTTACACGGAGAAGTAACGTAAAAATTGATTTATTATTGCCTTAAGACTGTTCTTTTTTAGCTAGCGTATTTGTTGGTGGATGGCATATTTATTCCACTTCATCACTTGGGATAATAGGGCTTTGAAATCCATGGTTTAAAAGTAGTTTTTTTAACCTAAAAATCACGTTAAATTAAATCTTTTTAATGCGGTAAAACGCAGAGACATCCTTAATGGAATATTATCCATCAAATCTAGTTTATAATGTCATATGTACAGAAAACATACTTGACCAATGTAGCCTACGCCCAAAAATGCCCTAGAATTAATAACTGATTCCAAATTTTTTGTTTCCTCCTCCCTGCATTCTACGAAAGTACTAAAATAGGAAAGAAAGTACGGATGCTTATGCTTGTAAGTACCTCTTGCAAAAAAAGCCTCCGTGGTTGATGAATCACACTTTATGGGAATACTGTTGATCTCATATCTGAAATTAAGGCTAATCTGTGTAATTTGGAAGGTAAAAATTTTAATAAGCTTTTGGTTTGCTATAACGGCGGCGTCAATTTTTATTTTATTAAAGGAAAAATGAAGCTTATTATTATATTCAAAAGCTCATGAAACAGACTCAGGGTGTTATTATCAAATGTTTTCGCTCAAATTCAGAAGTCCGTCAAAACAAGACTGGGCATTGTAATTTTCAATCAAGCGTATAAAGTATAAAGATCATCATCTTTGCATACTCAGACGGAGTGGAGAACCAAAATGAGCAAGTCTTCTTCTTCTGTGGCCCATTTATTATTTTTTCTCAGCTCTTCAAATCAATTTGGTTTCCAATATTGGACAGGGCACATATTCAGAATAGAATAACATTGTAAGAAAAACAGAAACTTCATATAGCAACTTGATGGATTGACTATTCGGCGGCACATCTTCAAGATCTTGCTTGGAACAATGCAATAAACCCATCTTACGGTAGTGCCAAACCCTACCACATTCATAATTTAATTTTGCGATTCTCCCATTCTGTCTTTGATGTGATATTGACACTTGACATTTGTATTATAGAATATCAACGTCGCAGAAATTACAGCTTCTCCTGGGCTAAAGCTAAAGGGTACCTGGCTCCATTGGTAGTGGATTTTCACGTACAATGATATCATAATTTCGTTTCGGCTTTTTTTTATTTTACCTGTGTTTTCCGCTTTAATAATATCAACTTGGATGTGAGACGGCAGAAAACCGCTCAAAATATGATGTAATATTAGACTTGCGCCTTAGCTCTGTTCAAACCCATCGGTCGTGGCTCGTGTGGTATGTCATGAACATTTTATTAGGTTAGGTTGAAAGTTGACTGTATATCATGTTTATATATGTAATCAATGTCGCTGATTACGATACTGAACACTGAAGTCAAAAATTCATTTGGATGACCCCTGACCCCACAATGAGAAAAAACAGCTGATGCTAAAAATATTGTCAAAATGTGATTTTGAAGTGCTCCTATGTGCAATCATGTCGCTGATTACGATACTGAAGTCAAAAATTCATTTGGATGACCCCTGACCCCACAATGAGAGAAAACAGCTGATTCTCAAAATATTTTCAAAATGTAATTTTTAAGTGCTCCTATATGTAATCAAGGTCGCTGATTACGATACCGAAGTCAAAAATTCATTTGGATGACCACTGGCCCCACAATGAGGGAAAACAACTGGGATTGAAGACTCAAAAAGCCGATTCTTGAAGTCCAGACGCTTCTCTCATCGTTCAAGTGCTTGGTCGGCCTCAACTAATGTGATTCTTCAATCACAATTTATTTTCTCGCCTTGGAAGTGTTCTCCGTCCTTGGCCAATCCGATACTTTAAGAACAGTTGTTTCACGTACCGCGGGAGTGCTTGTTTGAGCTCAGTCTATCAGATTGTTTACACTGATTTGCTTCTCCCACCGTGTAGGTGCTTCTCCTTCCTCTGCTAATCTGATTCGTAGAGCTCAGTTGCTTCCTTTACCGTACAAGCTTTTCTCCGGCCTTGGCTAAACTTATGCTTCAAGCCCAGTTGATTTGTTTACCGTGGGAGTACTTCTCAGGGCTCTGTTAATCTGATTCTTAGAGCGCAGTTGATTCTCTTATTGAACTGGGCCTGGAAAGTTGGATTTGCCAAGGCTAGATTATTGCTTCCACGGGCCGGGAAGCAACATCACTTAAAGATTCGACTTAGCCGACGCCGGGGAGACACTTTTACGATAAACAAAGCAACCCGATTAAAAAATCTGATAGGCTGTGCTCAGAGAAGAACTTCTGCGGTCTATGAAACAACTGGGCTTGAAGAATTGGCTTGGCCGAGGCCGAAAAATCCCCTTTACGGTGAGGAAGTCGACTGGCTATGAAGAAGCAGATTAACCGAGACCGGAGAAGCACTTCCACGATGAGAGAAGCACCTGGGCTTAAACAATCTGCCTGGCAGAAAGCGGAGAAGCACTTCTATGATAAGAGAAGCACCCGGGCATAAAGAATTGGCTTGGCTGAGGCCGTATTAGCTTTAGAATCAGATCAGCCTAATTCGGGAGTTCGGAGAAGCACTTCATCGGTGAGAAAAGCAACTAAATTTAAACAATTGCGAAGTGTTGTTTGCACACTTCGTAGAGGGTTTTTTGCATATAAGTATACGGTTCGAAGAACGAGTGCTGTGTTTTCAAAAAATTCACTTTCTAGTTACTGTTTACATATAGGAGCACTTCAAAATGACATTTTGAAAATATTTTGAGAATCAGCTGTTTTCCCTCATTGTGGGGTCAGAGGTGATCCAAATGAATTTTTGACTTCGGTATTGTAATCAGCGAACTTGATTACATATATAAACATGATATACAGTCAACTTTCAACCTAACCTAATAAAATGTTCATGATATACCACACGAGCCACGACCGGTTGGTTTGAACGGGGCTAAGGCGCAAGTCTATGTAATATATGTAGGAATTAGGTTCTAAGAAGGAAGATTATAGCTCTGCCAATGATCATGCTCTGATTGAGACTTTAGCGCTTTCCTTCGCGATCAAAAACGAACGTAACTTAAACAGGTAACGCTATTTTTACTGAATAATTGGAGAGATCAACAAAACGAAATATAAATGGGCGTCAAATCATTAAACCTACTCATACAATTACTAATAAAATTGTGCGATTTGCTCCTATAGTACCTATGTAAGGGTAACTCGGATATAACCAAGTAAAGTGAAAGGTATGCATTCCGTAAGAAGTTTTGTGTCAGAATACAGTGCGGGGAGAAAAAGATGAATTTTATGAAATCAATCCTTATGTGACTGTAAGGGCCACTGCTGACAATAAAATTTGAAAAAAAACTAATCTCATGACAATCCTTGGAAATGAAAGCGTAAGAATTGCTGCCATATTCATGAAAACTTTAGCTTGCCCCTATGAAAATTTTGAGATGGATTGATTTGGATTTGGGGATGGAAAAAACGATAGCGGAAATTCGTATCAAAGCAAGTAACTGAAAACAATTGAACGAATTACAATGGAGTCAGGTGGACCACAAGTAAAAAGTAGATTTTCCCTTGAAATCAAGATCGCATTATAAATACGTCATAACCAAAAGTTATTTGCCAACCGATGTAATTAAAAAACTGTGAGACTTTATTTACAACCATGGTGCGAAAAGTTAGCAAGCACCAGCAAAAAGTATTACCATTATCATCTCCCTGGCAAAAAAATCTTTTTGCCTATCTTAAATCAGCTCTTTCCTTATGGTGTCAAACCGCAGTTGTGCAAGCTATGTTACAAGGTTGTTCACAGAAGATTTACACACCCGAATTTGATTTTGCTCTAATGCAGTTACTAAGGATAATAAAAATTTGAATCATAACTTTAAAAATTTTGCAGGCCTTTCTGAGTTTTTTGATATTTAACTCTTTTGAGTTTTGCCCGTCTCTTTTGTTTTCTACAACAAAATTATTGTGATGAGCTCACCAATCCGGGGTGAAGCAACTTTCTTTGAAGAAAATTGAAATTTTGAGTTATAAAAGAATTGTTTTTTTCACTAAAACGTTTTCCTATAATAATTCTAAAAGTCCAAAGAATATGACTCAGGAAAATAATTTGCCTCAAATACTTGTAAAATTGAAAAAAATAGATTTTATTGTCTTTTTTCGACCGATTTTTTGAGTCATTTGGAAACTGATTTTTTGAGACCAAAAAAGTTACCCCCTATTTAAATTGACATTTTGCAATATTTTTAAAAGAGTTTGCCCTCATTTTGTACAGAATTAGATGAAGAACATGAACAATTTACGCAATCCTGCATAATCCCTGTCAATATTTTTATATTAACAACTCAAACATGTGTAAATCTTCTGTGAACAACCTTGTAAAGTATTCCTATTGTGAAAGCGCTTCCTTTTTCTCGTAAGGTTTTTAAATGAATCTCATACTTTCAATATATTACTCGCTTTGCCTTGTTTCAATTTACTTTACATCAAAAATTATTAAGTTAAATAAATATAAATTATTTTCTAGCTTGTGATCGTGATATCGCCTTCGGTTATGGAAGCACTTTGCATTACTTCTATCTTCTACCTCTGCGCCTTTGATATTAATCGATATTTAGGTTAGGACTAACCAGGATAGGGCTAATCAGTATCACAGAGAAATCATAGTAATACGGACTGAATGGTTAAAACGAACGAAAAAATGTAATAATGCGATGGCCAGTTTATTCGTAGTATTATAACTTTCACTATGTGAAAGGATTGAAATCAAATCGCGTAATTGGCATATTTCATCAGGTTTCCAGACAGCGAAGGAAATGCAGAACGAACATATCCAGCTTTATTTCTGCTTTAGAGTAAGGGTATTCCATCTGCCGAGCTGAGACACAAGCAAAAACCGGTGCACAACTGTACATTGATTTGCGGGAAACAGCCCTCCAACAATACTCCCATGAGCTTACACTTGGAATAAATGCGGGTCCAAAGTAGAATGATTATAGTTGATATTATGAGAAAGGAAACCCAAAAGCAAGTAAAAAAATGAAAATCGTTTAAGTGAAAGGTTCGTCTTTGATGCAATTTATATAAACAATCTCGAGTTATGCGTGGAATGGAACAAGGACTTAAATTATATTATGGGTATGTAGTTTCAGTGAGTCAAACCTGCTCAACCAAACTTATCTCATGAAGATGTACGAACGTTTACTCTCCTTTCTGATTCCGTGAATTTTTTTTTTTTGCATTTTATTGTAATCAATTTGGATATGAAATGAGATAGGTCAACTTAATTGGAATGAGTTGCTCTTAAGGGGTTCAGTAATATTTGTGAAAGCTTCGCCGTCGCAGGTATTATTACATTTTTAATAATGATATCAAGTACATAAGTTCACCGTGACAGCAGCAAACACCGAAGGAATTAAAAATTCAAATATTAAAAAGGCTGGAGAAAGCAGTCAGACATATTCGATGAGTTTTCGTCCTCGAGGATGCAACAAAATTCTAAATTCATGAAAGACAAGAAATCCTAAAGCTTATAGCATGCACGAAGATGAACGTTCCCAGATTAATGAAGGTCAGCCCGAACGCTATTTATAAAAGTGTCGCTTTTTGTACCAAAAAACCAAACGCAAAGAATTTTTAGTTTTCCATGAAAGTACGACTCGTTAGTCGAAGTGTGACAGTTTAAGAAACTGTCAATCCTTTATCTGCTATTTCGGTTCTCGACTCGCTACTCTCTAGAACGCAGCGTAGTGCTTATAACTGGTGGGAAAGTAGGAAGGAGTGGAGCATGGTGAATTTAGAATTGAATATTGGTGGGGACGAATATGAACGTAACGGTATACTTATAAAACAAAACCTTGGTCAATAATTCGTCATTTCAAATTAGTTATACAACACTGATGATTTATTTATGTGGTTAAGTAATACATCAAATATACAATCAACTGTACTGTTTATCAAACATTACCACAACTACAAAAGCCGTCAAGTACTACTTTAATAACTTCATTGACCTAAAACAAATGTATGACTTTACAAGCCAACCGAATCTGAATCAAATAAATTTTATAAGTTTGAAATAAAAATTATAAAAGCAATTAGTTTTATCATTCAACAAACAGCCCATGGAAAAATCGTGGCGTAAACCTAAAGTTTTGGTGTAATTATGAATGCCAGTTAGGCTGTTTGACAATTTATATTGGAAATAAAATTAATCACCAAGATTGTTCATTTTTACATAATTTAAACCTGCAAAATGTTACATAATCTGTGTACAACTATCCATCAGTAAGACGCATGACAGGGCTAATCAGTTGTTTTTTTCTTCCGGGATATATTATACCACCAAACCTTTCGTTATTCGAGTTTTATTGTCTACTTTGGTAAAATTTAGATGTATAACCCATCCGCATGTGTCATCGCTTATCGAAAAAGAACACGAGCAACTAAATTTTCCAATTGGAACATGATTAAGCAGACAAAAAATAAACATGATCTGAACTCAATTCTGTTGCAAAAAAAATTGATACAAAATTCCTGTTTAAATATTTGAATTCGTATTTTCATTCATATTATCATAAAATATTATTTTTCTTATTAGACAAAGTGAAATACTTTGTATAACAAATGAGTTGGCTACTTTGTTTTTACTTGTTTCAACATGAACATATATAAAAAAGGAAGTTTCAAGAAAACATCGTGACGGTACCAACATGCTGTGCTTTTAGCTCATGACTTTTTTTTGCAAGAATAACCTACTTGAAGAATAAAGAACAGTGCGTCTTAGAAACATTTATACTATACAAGACATTACAGCGAATAAAATTTACACTTTGTTTGCATTGAAATAAATGCAAAAAATACATACTATTCGACTATCCATGGATTTAAAATAGGTTTCCGGGCATGCTTGTTCTCTTTGAATTTACTTTCGGAGTACCAACTACCAATAATTTCTCTGTCCTTCTGATTCTGGAGGTCAAAGAAATCTTGACTTATTACCTAAATCCCTATCCTAATGACAAGTAGACGACATATATGGCTGAGTCGTGAGGAGGTTGAAGAGAAATGACGATTCGTTTTTCCTGTCCTAAAGGAAATCCGGGGGAAAATAGAATAATTCTTAAAAGTTGTACGACTGTTTTTATGGTATATTACAATTAAATTATTTCATAGAAACCTTGACAATATACATAATTAATTCTCGTAACAATCTCCCATCTTGTCCCAATTACCTTAGCATTTTATTAAAGGACTGAAAATCTCTGCATTGCGGTGACTTCATCATATCATCATGATATGAATCTATTTATATAGTAACCGTTATCATGAATCAGATTAATTTAATTTAAGGGTTAAAATTATGCCCTGTATTGGAAACTGATAATGGAAGGTGAACTAAAACAAGATGACAACTTTTATTGTGTACTTATGCCTTAGTTAGAAGTGGAAATTTTACACGAGTCTATGAACATAATTTGTATGTGCAAACTACAACTTTCTTTCCCGATTTTTGATTACAAATTACTATTTAAAATTCATGGAACTGTGAATAACTAATTATCATTTAATTACATAAATTCATGTTTAATGGCAACTGATAATTCACCACATGTTATTATTATACAATCTTTTATTCTTCCAAGATCCTGGTAGACTAAAACAGTACTTTCACTTGATCTTTGGTACATTTAGGATGGGTGGTCATATTTATTACCACCGACAGAAATTGTTGCTCTAAATGCTTCATATATTTATACTTATAAATGTAGTTTGCTTAACGTACCTGATAAAGTCCTCAATCTAATGGTTTTTTGCTTCTTACAAAGGAAGCAATTCAAGTGCTCCTCTAAATTGCAAATGCCAGGCATCTTGCCTACACCAGCTTTTTGGATGCTTTGTTGCTGAAGTTTGGGGGTAATTGGAAGAGAATCCCATCAATTTCAGAAATCAAGAATTGGCTTCTGAATTTTATTTAAACCAAATGATTAAGAAGGTTTAATGGTTGCTACAATTAAAAGAGATTACAGAGGTTCCTACGTAGATCATTTAAAAACTTGCGACGCCAAAAACTTTCCTTATTAGATGTTATTTGCTATCGATGGGCATACCATATGATAGCGTGAAAAAAGTAGTTTGTTTAC
>JAHZMX010006490.1:0-13323 GCA_027743895.1 Seira musarum | reverse complement strand
AAAGTCGAAAGGTCAGTACTACAGAAAATATTACTTGAGTCAAAAATCTTCAACTACGTCACCGATGATGCCACTGCTTACATTCGAAAGATAAATTCAACAGGTCTTGGGATACGATAGGTTTTGTACAAATTGTAGTGCAGTTGTTGAAAGTGCTGCATTGGAAAAGTATCCGGAAAAGCAGTGTCAAAGTTACAACAAAGTTGTTGAATTTCGTGACGTTGCAGACGGCCTGTGGAATTGATGTGTATTTTGTGACGTGTTTATTCAATGAACGTTGACAAATAAAATAGTTAAACTATAAGTGAGAGCAGCTTGTCATATTTATTTTGCAGGTACTTTTAAACATTGCTACATGTGCCAACGGTTGAATGTATTTTACGACCTCAGGAAAGAGCAGCGGCTAAAGGACCAGGTTTTATAGGAACTGCGGTTCTCACGGATGAACTTTAACGCAACGGAGAACCTCTCTGACCAAAAGATGTCTGTGACGGATAGTGGTAAGCCAAATTTAATTTTGTTGTTAACTATACCGGCCATTCCTAGCAGGTTATGTCATTTTTATTTTTATTGTATATTGTGTAGATGAAGAAATTGTAAAACTAAAGATGCAACCAAATTTCTACATCCGGTGTGGTGTTGTAAACGATAAGGGGAACTTGACCACCAAGCCCTAGAAAATAATTCCACTCTTTTTTATCCATCTTGGTTGATATTTGAACAACATTTGAACTATGGAAAACAACTTTTTCGTCCATCTAATTTCCATTGCTTCATTTGAACATTACAGTGACAGTGTAATATCAAATTTCCGAAATCATCTAAATTCTCCATTATTTCTTGAACCAAATTCTTTTGAAGTAGCTTTAGTAGAACTAAGCTGCACTTATACCAGACCTTTTCTTAGGAAAGGTGATTTAATTTGTAGGATAAAAAATAAAGAAGGACACGCACGTCTTAAGAATTTCCAGTCTGATGCATCCGGAGTTATATTTTTTATTCAAGAAAAAGACTTTACGCGCTTCGTCGACCTTATTGCCGTAAAAGAAAAAAAAATATTTTAGAAAAAGCCATTCGGACTGGAGTCAAATTACGGGGTTTCGAGATAGAAGAGAACAACACGTCAGACTCTGTGTTACTTTTTGCACGCCATTTGGATATAAAATTATCGAAGCCTATTCAGGGTTTATATCCAATTCTGAAAAATGTTAGCTATCTTTGATATTGAATTTACTGTGCTGCTTCGCAGAAGCTGAACACAAAAAACTGTACATCATGAAAAGTATAACATTTTCGGACAAACTTAAGAAATTACTAAACTTTGACAGCGGTAATTTTTTCTATGATAACAAAAGTAAAAACTTTCAAATGCATTTTGAGTGTGACTTAAACAATTCATATTCCGTTGAAGAGAATGAAAACCTGTTTAAAATATTATATTATATTGGTTACTCCGACATTGTTGTAGACCAGAATCAAGAACCGCAGCCCGATATTGACGAGCTGGTTTTAAACAAAGGTGTTTACAACGAAATGGAACTAATCACCTTTCTGAAAGAAAATATGCCTGGTTTAAATTTCTCGGTAGTAAACGGACATTTTCAAATTTACAACCTAATCAACCAGCATTTGAACAGAGTTTTTATGTGGCATCCAAAAATTGAAGCAATAAGGTGTGTCCGCAAACCAGTTTGTATTTTTTAATTTTTGTATAACTTTCTCTGTAATGTATGGATTTCGCTGAAACTTTCACCAATACTTCCTCCAACTGTCCACAAAAAACTGACAAGAAATCGCATCGAAACTTGCATGAATTTGGCAGATGCAAACTCCACATCCTGACACTGCTATTTCCGCTGTCCGGAAACTAGTTTGTATTTTTCATGAAAACTTTTTTAAATAAAAATATGCCGATATTCAGCACCAAATCTTTGCAGATATGAAATCCTCGACTTAAAAATGACCTAATAATGCATGAACGCAAAATCAGTATAAATTTTTCAACGATAAAATTCTTAATTTTTGCTTAAAAAACCGGAAATTGCAGGCTTTTGCCATATTTGGTAGTTTACAATCAATGGATACATAAAATACGACAGTTGTAGTTAATTTAAACGTGCTAAACAAGAATATGATGGAATTAGTCAAATATTGTTTAGGCATGAAAAGTTATGGGCGATTTATGTTACAGCATATTGCCAGGATGAACAAAAACTTGCGTGATAGAGTGTGTACGTTGGTTCAATTATGTATTGGGTAGTAACATTTGAAAGATCTCGAATAGAGGAGTCAGATGATACCCACTTTATTAAAAAACGTTCACCAGTTTTGCAAAAAATATGCAAAAGTTTCTAACTCTGAAAGCTTGCATATAAAATAAACAGTAATATGCGGCTAAATAATTTAAGACTGATTAAGGTAAGCTATTTCTCATATCACAAATCAAAGTGGGTATCATTTGACTCCCCCATTTGAAATCTTTCACATGGTAGTACCCAATACATAATTGCACCAACGTACACACTTGATCACGCATGTTTTTATTCATCGTGACATTATGTTTTGATATAAATCGCCCATAACTTCTAATGCCTAAACGATATTTGACTAATTCCGTCATATTCGAGTTTAGCAAATCAAAATTAATTACAATGGTCGTATTTTATGTATCCATTGATTGTAAACTACCAAATATGGTAGTTGCCTGCAATTTCCGGTTTATTGAAGCAAAAATTAAGAATTTTATCTTTGAAAAATTCATACTGATTTTGCGTTCATGCGTTATTAGGTCATTTTTAAGTCGAGGATTTCATATTTGTAAAGATTTGGTGCTGAATATCGGCACATTTTTATCTAAAAAAGTTTTCATGAAAAATACAAACTGGTTTCCGGACAGCGGAAAGAGCAGTGTCAGAATGTGGACTTCGCATCTGCCAAATTCATGAAATTTCCATGCGATTTCTTGTCAGTTCTTTGTGGACAGTTGGAGGAAGTATTGGTGAAAATTTCAGCCAAATCCATACATTACAGAAAAAGTTATACACAAATTAAAAAATACAAACTGGTTTGCGGACGCCCCCTTATTAGGTCTCACTGAATACAAAACATCTCTTAGTAGTGAAAAGAAAAACATTGTTATTGACGCAGTTTACCCCACATATTTTTTGTACGGCCAAACCAAAATATTCGTGTATTCTGACATTGTCAAACATAGTTTTATAGGCGGCTCACAGCTCCGATTAATTGAGAATCTGTAAGTATGAAGGAGAAGATGGCAAATTAAGCATTAAAGAATTTAACAACCCGCACTATATAAGTGTGAATAAAAGTGCAATTGATTCAATTCGTATTTACATCTTGTCAGAAAGTGGTGACTTGTTGCCTCTCTCTACGGGAGAATTAGGAGTTACTCTCCATATCCGACAAAAACAATAAAATGTACTCCACGGAAAGCGCTGTTAATCAGTTCATGAAAGCATATGCACCCCAATATGGTGGTAGCATAAACGATGAGCTGTTATTTTTTGTACCAAGCGTTCGAAGATTAGCAGGATTAGGAAGCGTGTTAAAAAACGTTTTTTTAAAAATAATACCATTTGCTAAAAAATATTTGTTTCCTGCTGCAAAAAAATATGTCTTACCTAACGTCAATGAAATGACAAAAAATGTAGCATTGGATGTGTTAGAAGGTGAACGAAGTTTTCAAGAAAGTATAAAAGAGCACGGGAAAACTGCTGCTAAAAAGGCTGGAACTTCGTTTGTAACTGAACAATTGGGCAGTGGACGTCGACGAAGAAAGAGAAAAAGAACATCCAAGGGATCAAAAACAATTTCAAAAAAGCGAAAAACAATTAGGAAAAGAGGCAAAAGAGGCAAAAGATACAAGAAAAAATCTCATCAATTATTTTAAAATGACTGAGCGTATTCCACGTCTAGAATCCGTTCGATCGGAAACATTACTCCTTCATCCACCAACATACGACATAAGCATTGAGTCAACATCATTTCAAGAATATTTTCCGCAATCATCTTTTCGTGATTCATCCTCGCCTATGACTTTTGTCATCCAAGGTTCCGATAATGCCTACATTAATCCACGTGAAATAAAATTATATCTGCGCTGCAAAGTTGTTGACAATGACAACACCGCTCTGAGTGCGGTAACTGATGTTGCAGTTTTGAACTACGCGACGGTGAATAATTTGTTAAATTCCCTTTTTGAAAGAGTGTCAGTTTTTATCAATGAAACAGAAATAACAAGTAAAACAAATAATTTGAATCCATATTGAAGTTATTTTGAAAATCTTCTGAGCTACTCTAAGAACTTTAAAAAGTCACAGCTAGAAGCCTCAGGATTTTTCTAACTAAAGACGAATCTGATCGAGCGGACGACGGTTGGATTGCAAGGTAGAAACTTGTTTCGGCGTCTAAAGAATTGGAGCTGATTGGAGCGTTAAACTCTGATTTATGGAAGCTGGGCAAACTGCTTTTGTCTACTTTAGATCTTCGAACTCAGTTGGAACGAACAGCCGATAAATTTTGTCTGGAGTGTGTTGGAACTGGAAAATGGAACATAAAACTTGATATTATAGAAGCAAAGCTTATTGTAATGAAGCACACTCTACTTCCTCCGGCTCAGGGCGCACATGTGAAAAGTTGGCAGAGCTCTACAGCCTCATACCCATATAAGCAATCAATAACAAAGTCCTACAGCTTGCCAGTAGGAACCACTATTAGTAATAATGCACATTTACTATCTGGTTTGTTGACATCGCGTTTAGTATTTGGAATTGTGGAAACCGAAAATTATAGCGGCAGCTATGCTAAACACGCTATTGAATTTTTGCACCATGATATAAGTAAAATACAAATTACTGCGAACTCAGACAAAACATTAGAGCAAACAATTAACGTTGATGTTGATAATAACCGGTGGATAGAAGCCTATTATAATTTGTATACTGGCTTAGGGTGCAATTTATCAGATCCGTCAGTCGACATTCCCATGTCACACTAAAAAACTGGAAAGTTCTTGTTTGTGTTTGACTTGAATCACTCCATCAATGATGAGACATTTAATTTGCCAAAACACGGAACTATAAACATTCACCTTCGTTTTAAAAAACCTACGAGTAAGTCGCTGACAGTAATATGTTATGGTGAATACATTGCATGCCTAAATATTCATGCTGATAGAACCGTTTTTTGACTATTCAAACTAATATGGATACAAATCAATTATTGTTTCATGTACATAGGATATGCAAATGTTATAAATTTATATATGATGTAATTCCTTCTGACTATTTAAGCAACTTTAAGATACGAACGCCTTAACTTGTTTTGATCGTAAATGAAGACGAATCTTTTAAATCTGGAAGCCACTGGGTTCTCATATTTGGAAATGGTAATCACACTCCAATAGTTTCATAACTCCTACGGAAAATCAATCAAGGATTTACCTCACTACTTTTCTGAATTTGCTAATAACAACAAAAGACGTGTAGTACAAACAGCAAAGCAGCTGCAGTCTATTTGTTCAGAGGTATGCGGACATTATTGTCTCTTTTTTGCAATAAAACGGATGCAAGGATTCCCTATGAAGGCAATTTACAAGTGTTTTTCAAGAAATTATGTAAAAAACGACATACGAGTTCTAAATTTTGTAAAATCGTTTTTTATTAAGTCAAACATTTGTAAAAGATCAAAAATTGTCAATCAAGTATGTAAATGTTGGAAATAAACTTTATTTTAAAGATATCCAATTCTCTCCCGTAGTGGTTCTATGTTTCAAAACTTTTTTTGGTACAAAGCCATCCAATAATTTTTTTGGTAAAATATTGAGCACCTCAGACAATCCAGGACTATATCCAACTGACGAATCGGTAAGTGCATGGATTAGAGATTTCATGTTGCTCATTGGAATTTGAGTGTCATTTATGACAACAACATTATCTGGTGTATGTTTCACATTATAAGATTGCAAGATCCGATACAAATCCGCGGCTTTAGGTGAAGGGATCTCTTTTATAAAATCTGGAAACTCGGATTTTTTTATTTTCCTTTTTTCGTCTACATCCTTTACCAAAATTGGTTTATTTTTTTCGTTTCGCTTTTTTTGAAGCAAGATTTCTGGCCAGTTGTGAATACAACAATAACTTCAGGTCGTCAGGCAATTTATTTTCTAGTACATTTTTTGTTTGGTTCTCCAAATCTTTCTCTGGTTGTACATCGGACGCCATTCCTTAAGTTTTTCATAATAAGACTCTGGAACTAGCCTCATACGTTTTACTTTATTTGCCATTGAGAATTTTTTGAGTTAAAAAACTCAGTGCAGTCGATAATAACGTTGGAAGAAATGAACCTCCGCGATGGATTAAAATTTTTCTTTTTCTTTTCAAGGATCCCTTTTTTGCTGCAAGAGATTTAAATAATTTTTTATGGGGATTCAATTTTAGTACAACGCGTTTTGAGAGCGGACTTTTCTTTTCACCAAGTAAAGAGCAATTTCTTGAATGGATTTAATTTCAGAAGCACTGGCTTTTTTAAGCAATTACTTGCTAGATGCTCCAGGTGCTCTTCGAAGGCTTTGCAAAAACGCCTTATTTTTAATCACGTTTTCAACCATTTTGGATCTGTTCACCTAGACAGCTTTTATATAAATAATGTTATGGAAAACAAAAAGGACAGTTAAATATGGAGCGAGTTCGTGAAAACTACAAGAACATAAAATATCCTGCTGCGTTTACCAGCGCGCAAAAAATTTCAAAATTTGAAAATCTAAAAAAATCAGAAGTGAGAAAAGTTTTGGGTGCTAATAAAACGTACAATTTGCATTTTACATTTGTAAAACGGAGAGTAAAACGTAGAGTAACATATGCGCCGAATATGCATAGCATGTGGCAGGCCGATCTGAAGCATATTCTATTCCCAAAATCTAACTTCAACAAACGATATTTACTGTTTTGCGTTGATGTCTTAAGTAAAAAGTTGTATGTTGAGCCTATTAAGAGTAAAACAGCAACTAATGTGATTGCTGCTTTCAAAAAAATATTTGAAAAGGCTGAAGTTACCCCAGAAAATTTAGAGACTGATTTTGGTACCGAGTTTTTTGCAGATAAAACCCAAAAATTTTTTGAAAGTTTAAACATCAATCATTATAAACGAAGCACGCCAATTAAAGGAAATGTAGAAAGGGTACAGCGATCTCTATTTAATATTATATCTCGATATATGACGGAAAAAAATACCAAACGATTTGTTGACAAAATTGCCGACTTTGTGAATATATATCAAAATACATACCATCGTTCCATTAAAACAGCTCCAGCATTAGTTAATACTGAAACCCAATGGCACGTGTGGGAAACCTTACATGGTAAACCAGATAAAGTTATTCATCCAAAATTAAATGAAGGCGACACAGTATATCCGGTATTAGAGAAGCCTGTCTTTAGAAAAGGTTATTTACGTCATAACGATGAACACGAACATTATATAAAAACTGTACTCAAATCAAATCCTCCTATGTATGTCGTTGTGAACAAGGAAAGTGGAAAAGAAAGAAGAAGTAGATTCTACGAGACTGAGTTGGTTAAGCAGTTGTAGTTTGACTTTCAAAGCGATAAAATGGCAAATCAAATTGCTAGTGAATGGAAAAACCGCATTCAAGCGCAAAAGTGTCGACCAAAAAAGGGTTGCCCGTTGTTCTACATGAAAAATATTGAACGGGAAATCGGGCCCTTGGCAGGCACTACGACACAGAAACAAAGCTACCCATAACATATTTGTGCCCTTATCGCAAGTCAAAAAACAATGAAGACCAATACTGCTCACCTGTACATGAGTATTTTTATTTGCTGGTGTTGACTTATGCAAAAGGAGGACTTACAATGGATCAATTTAAAGCAGTATTGCCATTACCAAATAATTCGGTTGAAACTCAAGGCATTATTCATCATCGTCCTACATACAATACAACATCAAAAGTTGACGGTTGCGAAGGTTTCTAGTGCAAAATTTAAACTAATTATGATATCTCGGAGGATTATATTCGTCCACTAAAAAAGGTTCATGGGTCGGCCAATTGGGACTACTCAACTCTTAACCCTTTTACTAAGCCATGTTTGCATCAACCTTGTCAGAGAGAGTCAAGAGGCCTTTATGCAGTGATAAAAGCCTATGCAAGTGGAGTTTTTGACGGAAATGACTTTAACGTCACTAAAGGGCCAGGTTTGCAACCTAAATTTAATTGCAACTACAAACCGTGATTTTTCTCTTTTCTCTAACAACCTAACAGTCGCCAATGCATTTTATTACAAAAACGTGAGTTGTATTGGAAATTCTAAAAAATATCAAAACACGTGAGCATAAAATTTTATAAAGTAGAAAGACAGGCTTGGGATTTAAGTATTTATGCAAAAAAAAATTGAGTGGGCATCCATATTATATTTGCCTTCGTAAGACCGTCCGTTCGGAAAACTCGATTGAGTACAACTTACTGCTGGTCATTTATCACTACTGCCATGATAGCTAAGTGGGCTAAGGGGAAATCTATACACCGTGCAGTTAAAGGATCGAATCCGCGCGACCGCAATAATTTTTGCTCATTTTTTACCTGTTTAATGACAGCAAAGCACACGAATGTGTATACTTCAATGGCTTTATTTCTTGGTTAGCACTGCCAAAAACTAAAGTGTCAAAAATTCCATTTTTTGCACTTTGATTTTTGACAGCCGGAACCATATAATGAGGGGCCTAAAGTGTCTAAAACTCCATTTTTGACACTTCGATTTTTGATAGCAGGGACTAACTAATGAGGGAGCTAAAGTGTTAAAGATTCCATTTTCGACACTTTCATCTTCCACAGCCAGAAAGAAACAATACAAATATAAATACTACTGCCAAACACAAAAGTATCAAAAATTCCATTTTCGAAACGTTGCTTTTTGATAGCCGGAACAAACCTAAAAGAATTTTGTAGCAGTTCTACAAGGACTGGATAGCTTCTACTGGAATCAAGTTATTTTCGGGAGAGAGGTGGGGGGAGAACTGCGAAGCTGCCGGGGCCGCACTAGTAAAATTATTTAAGCTAGAAAGACAAGCTTGAAGTTTTATTATTTATGCAAAAAAATTTAAGCTTAATTGTCGGGAATTCTAAAAACTGTCAAAACACGTGGGCATAAAATTTCGTAAGTAAGAAAAACGGACTAGGAATTTAATTATTTATGCCAAAAAATTTAAGATTCATCGTTGGGAGTAGTTTCTAATTCCCGTGAGATGGATGTTCTCGTTGGAAGGTATTTTGGAAAGCGTAGGTACTCCAATGGTCAGGGTTTTGCTTCCAGAATGGTTTTTTGTCAAGCTATTATTCGTTGTTGTTAACTTTATAGACCCAGTGTATTATTTGATTAACTTTTCATTGAGAAAATTGGCTGAGGGTCTATTGGACAAAAATCCGGCAGGCAATGGATGGAAAAAGAAAATTTATGACGAAACAAACTGGCCTACTCTTCCCTCTAACAGAATTTATTCTGACATGGCAAAGGATATGTTATGGCATCCAAAATCATTACGCCTCATGACAGCAGATTTAGTCGAGCTAAGTGAAATCGAAGCCGAAGAAAATTACGAGATGAGCTGGCGGATTCTCAATACTTAGACGTTGACTCATCATCTTCACGCGGAAAACGTAAAGCTGCCCCTAAAGTTGATGGTTGCAAAAAAGCCAAAAATGCTGAAAAAAACTTTAATATGATTTTAGAAAATGTGTCGAATGAAATTTTCGGCTAACCTGTGGGAGATAATGAAATCAGGGCAGTTACATGTCACCACAAAACTTTTAGCGTTGCAAAACACTTTTCGTCAGCATTTATAACACAGGTAATTGAAGTGTGGTGTAGACCTCTTCCGGAAGATGATAATCTTTTTACGTTTATGGCAAGGAAAGGGAAGGCCAAAAAATATAAGTCATCTTTTGACACAACTGTTGACAGTAATCGCATTTAGTACTAAAAATGGCAAGTTATATGGTTTACGTGTTACGCAAACCTAGAATTGGGTCAGACATGCAATTTATGGACATATATTTAAATGGTGACACATACAACATGCTGTTTAATATGACTAAGTACTATGGACATGCCACGAGCCTAGAAAATGTTAAACTCTTAGTTTGTGCATGTATGTATCGGCTTAAAGAATTCACACTAACAACTATGGCCTTAAAAAAAGATGGCCTTAATTATACACTGTCATATAGGCAAACCGATTCTTTTCCGCTTATGATTACTATATTCAAAAAAAGCAACGGAGGCAATTTTTTCTTAAACATGAACGTTAGAAGAGACATTCCATTTTTGGTTTTCTTTACAATCGCTAGTTGGGCAAAGTTGCTGCTTCTAAAACGAAGTTTATTAAAAGTCTGCTGCAATTCTTCATTGCTCTACTGAAGCCAAACTTCAAGATTTGGAAATCGATAAAATATAAAAATGGATTCGAAAGATAAAGTATTTGTAAAACGAGAAAACCAAAATATTAAATTACCTGCTCGGGCTACAATTGGATCCGCGGGTCTAGACTTGTACAGGTTGCCCATAATTTAAACTAAAAACTTAAAAACTTATTAAAAACGAATTAACTAAAAACGAATTAAGATTAACAAAGCTTTTGTTAGTGCTAGCAATTATGTCATTCATCCGGGAAAATTTGAAGCTATTTCTACAGGAGTTACAATGAAACCTCCCCGTGGTACTTATATCAGAATTGCAGCTTGATCTGGTCTAGCATTTAATTCGGGAGTAATCATGGGAGATATAGATTCAAATTACGACTAGCTTAATTTTAAAAGGTTTACATTTAAAAAATAACTTAAACAGGTGGGGTTATCGACGGGGATTTTGGAAGTGTGCCTTAAGTTCTTATGTTTAATTTTGAAGATGAAACTTTAAAAATTAATACTGGCAATCGTGTTTGTCAGACAATAGTAGAAAAATTAAAAAAATGTGAGGTAGTTGAAATCAAAGCGCAGGATAACACTGACAGAGGAGCCGATGGGTTTGGATCCTCTGGTGTCTAGTTGGTATACCTCTGTATTTTGAACTTGTTAAATTAAATGTAGTTAGATGGAACACGCATGTGTAGTAAATTAGTTTATGCAAATAAAAAAATGTATAAAATTGTTTCAAATTGATTTATTTATTTCTTCATTTAAAACAAAATACACCGCATCGTCAGGAAAACAACTTAATCTTACTCTACATGCTGGATTTTGTTTTTTGGTAAAATCAATTACAATCTTTCCGTATGGAATCTTACAACATTTTTCATAAGCCACTTCTAAAGGCCGATATCTTTTTCCTCCACTCATTTGAAGCGATAAATGCTTTAAAAACGAACTATCTCTGGGGTTATTTTTTATAATAATGTAGTGACTTCCTAAAGTTATTGGTCTTATTCCTTTTTAAAAAAAATTGTGTAACATAGCAAATAATAATGCCAAGATGATAACTGTCCCTAATGACAGCATTACGAACGCTCTTGTCCTTGATTGATTCATGGAGTGTGTCGTCCAGGATGTACAAGATATTTTCTCGTGAATCATTTTCCAACGCTGGAATGCCCTAATGGAACTTTACGTCCGAATGTGACTCTTTTATTTCATTAAATAGACTTGGCTGATAAACGGAATAGCAATATATTACTTTAGAAATTGATTTGTCAAATCATTCATCCGATCTTGCTAAAATCTTTTTTAACACTGTGGACTTTCCGGAGGAACTATTTCCACTTAAAGTTAAGACACAAGGGGTAATGAACTTGTATGGAAAATCTGTAATGTGATTGGTCTCATCCGTCTTTTAAACTAAAGGTTCATTCTCTTCCTGTTCTGTGTTTATAGTTAAGATTTCAAAATGCCCATAAGCTAATGTTTTTACGTTTCCTGGAAGAAGAAATCGTTTGACATCAAACGAATTCACAAACTTTATTTTAACCTCCAGAGTAAACACTTGATGACGTAAGCTTCTAATCATTCTCATATTTGCAAATGTTTGTATGGGTTCGTGTATTGCTTGCAAATAATCCAAATACCTACATTGGTTTTTCAGAGCCACTTTTGAAATACCCTTAACCCATTTTTGTCTGAAAGTTCATGTGAGCAATGAACAGAAAATCTAGGTTCATTAAGCTTTACTGACCTGATAAGATAAAGCTTTGGTTTGCAAAACACTACACCAGAAATAAATGAGTGTGAATACTTATCCTTGAAGTAAAAAAGCTTTTTTCTGTGAGCAGGATTAAATAATTGTCCAAAAAATACATGGCCTCTGGGATAATCGGAAGCATAAAAAATCGATCATGTAGAGCTCTCATATCATTGTATATGTTATCGGTTTCAACAATAGTGCATAAACTGTCAGTGTCGGTTAGTATTACTGAATGCTTATCCTTGTAGTATGTGTTAAAAAATTCATGATAAAATTTATGCATGATAAGTTTACTAACTTCAAGAATTATAATTCCATTGATAACAGGACGATCCATTTTAACATGCGGTTTTGCGTAGTGTAACTAATGTAATGACCACGAACGCGGATCGGTATTATTCGCTGTGTAGTTGGCTTCCGCAAATAATATCTCATGCTATCACGCGACCAAACCACTTTCACGGTTACTCTGTTTTGTACGTTTTCCCATTGCTTGCCAAAAATGTAACCTAACCTAATAGTGACAATATTCTCTGGTGATATTTGTAATGCTTCACAACTTTGTGTGGCACTTAATTCGTCATACTGAACTTTTCTTTTAACTGGAGCAGGTGGAAAGCCATTTAATTCATCATGGTATTCGTTAGAAAAAAAGCATCAATTGAAATAAAATACCCATAGGTTCCGTGTGGATCTAATTCAATTATAAGCTGTTCTTTTTTTGTTTAAAAAACTTTTAAAAATTCACCATCAACCCATTTATATTCACCTTCACACAAAGGCGTTGTTTGTGCTGAACAATACAATGAATTTGCGTCTAACATTGTAATCCAAGTTTTTGGTTTTAAGGGGTTATACTCTGGTACCATTTGATTATTAGCCTTTGCAATTTCCTCCGCTCAAAAATCCTCCACGAATGGAAGACTGAACAAAAGCCAAAACATTCATACCCGTTATTATTTCAATTTTAGCTTTAGTGTAGTGCAACGCACAATCTAAACTAGTCATTGGTAGACTAAAATTTCATGTCGGATCAATCAAAATTGCTATAGATTGTGGCTCTGTACTTATTAAACACATCAGCCAAAACACTTACATCCAATAAGCAATATAATTC
>JAHZMX010006489.1:0-17523 GCA_027743895.1 Seira musarum | reverse complement strand
AAATCAAAAACTAAGTTTAAAATAAAATGCCTTTCCATCGTCCGGAATATCGCGGCTCTACTTTTGTAAAGTAAATTGTAGCAGTTAAGTAAAGTAACTCGCTCACAATCAGTCAGACTCCAGAGAAATGAATAAATGCGATGAATTGGATAAGGAATAGATGGTTTAATAGTGGAAGCGGTAGCTCACTCACATCAGTTGGGAAGAAACAGCATTCAATTGATCATTATGATGATGATGGGATAGATGAGGAACTTTATGGCACTCCTGTCACCGTTCCTTCCACAAGAACAAACTCTCTCAATTAGAAAACGTGCATCTCACTCCACTCCTTCCTCAACTCTGATAATCTAACTGGGGAGAAACGGGAAAATCCACAGGACGACGACAAAAGTCCAACTTTTTTTCTTCGTCTTCATCCACGCCTTATTCATCTATCTATCTTTTTTTAGTCACCGTTATTTTCTTTGAATTCCTCAACTCCCCCTTTATTTCTCACTCTCTTTCTAGATTTGTGTCGCAGAGAAAAAAAGAATCTTTCTGACTAATCTCTGTAGCGACTTAACTTGACTGGAGACTAATGTCCTTAAAGTAAAAACAAATGACAATGGTGCATACACCAGACACGGCGTGTGATATAGCGAAATACCATCACCATCATCATCGTCACCATCATCATCATCAGAAGGTACCTACGTGTCTTTAATGCTCGCCTGTGGTGTGGTAGTGGTGACTATAGGAAAAACAGTTTAAGCTACTCCCTTTTTTTATTCCCATTATCAAATATATTTTATTACGTATAACGAGAAGATAACAATAATAATGTGAGGCTTTTTATATGCCCAATAATAATGGTTTAAGTCCGTTCCGTTAGCTCCGCTCACTTTCTTTAAACATTTAAGTAGTTTGTGAGCAACGTGCTCTCGTATGACGGTGGTGGTGATGATGATGATGATCACCATCATCATCATCTTGGTTTAGGTGGTAGGACGATGTGATGGCGGCGGCGGTGTAGTTTGTAGCAGAAACGGAGATTTTCCGTTCTCTATGTTTGTGAAGACATTGGAATCACCATCATCATTTAAAACAAATGACTTGATGGATGACTACAGATTAGAAATTTTCGTACTTGTTCTTCTCTCTCTCGTTCCTTTTGTTTTTCATCTTTCCCCTATTGAATAAGTTTTAAACGTGAAGTTGAGCTGAGAGAGAGCCCAGCTTACTTTCTATCACATTTCCTGATGTTCTTCTCCACTTCTTCTATCATTTTGTTCGTGTTTTACGCTATGGTTTCACAAACTGACTTACACAATTTTATGAAGTTTTTCGGTGTGGTGGTGGCGGTGGGTGACTGTGGATATGAACAAATTATGAAACCGTGACGAAAATTCATGTATGAGTAAGATGGGATTGCCACACATAATATACTACACTCACAATCACAAACAGAGCTTTGTTCAGGAAACAAAATATGACAAGTTGCAGGAAGCCCTTGTCAACCTTAAATCTCTCTTTCGTTTTCTTATTTTCTTTCATTAGTATCGTTATTCGGTTAATATTTTACTTGGGCTGTTATGGTTGGGCTTGGGCCATGAATGAAATCATTGTTTTTATGATTTATAGAGGGACAATGAGGACACTTATCATTCCTCCTTTCTTATCTTAGGAAGCATACATATTTCAGTTGGTTTTGCTTGATAGGAGTCAGGAAAAGGAGTCCAACCAAATCAGTCAATCATATGATAATGACTTACAATAGAAGAGGCATTCATGATGAAAAAGAAAATAAATTTTCTTATAGCGTCATCCTTCGCTTTGAGTTTGAGAGGAGAAGAGATTTTCTTATTTAAAATAAGGATTACTAACCATAACTTCCACCAAATTTTAGAGGATGAATTTCTACATGAATGACTTACAAATAATCCCCATGAAGATTACGTGGAAAATGGGAAGGCGAAACTCGTTTCTCTGGAATTAGTTTGATTGATGGTTGGATTTATCTCCTTTAATTTGAGACTCGTTCTCAAGGATATAGGGATGGGAAAGAGTGTGAGGGACATTTATCCTAGCCAAAAACAAACTCTTACAATCCAATTCCTGATAATGACGGCAATCATTAATTATTAATGAAAAGAAACTGGGATATATGCAATTGAGCTTGAGCTAAATAATAACGGATGCTTAACATCTGGAGCTGCCTTTTACCTCACATCTTTTTTTTAACTTCAATCCTCATAAGCTAATTTGGTTTGACAAAAGTCGAAATACATATTATATTTAGTCAAGAGTTTCCAATACCATAATAGTCGGAAAAAACTAAATGCTCTGTCTTGAGTTCCTGTATTCTGTTCTTCATTCAATATAAAATGCACTCAATTTAAGCCCATAGTTTTTACTATGCCTTATTCGCAGACTGTGATCCTTAGTATGCTATAAAAAATGGGCGGTTTCAACTTAACAACTTTTAGATAATTGCGGCATTGTTTAATCAAACCACAAAAGTTGTGCTCATTTTATTAATCATAAATACGTTTTTCATTCTCACAATCTTTCCAGCCGTCCTAACGCTATATTTCTAGAACGCAAAGAAAACGTTTGCTATTGAATCAAAACTCATTTCGAGATTTTGATAATTTATTACGTGCGAATGGACTATTAATGACTGAGGCATAAATCAGGTAACGCCTTTCTCATTTACCGCAAAGTAGATTACTGCATGAATTAAGATTTTGATATGTAGAGTGATAAACCAATAATCCATTTTGAAAATTTTTCCTACTTGTTTATGCAGAATTATTCCTCAAATTAGATGCATCCTGTCAAAAGATTTGGAAATGAATTGTGCAGCATAAAGGAAAAGTTTGGATATTACATGATTACAAGATTTTTTTCGAGCTAACTAATAATCTCATAATCTTACCAGTCGGCGGTTTGTTTTTATCAATAGACTTTCAAATTACTGAAAAAAAAACCTCCAAGATAACAAATACTTGGGAGATGACTAAGTCGCACGTAAAATGGAAAGGAAGAGGTGCATCGAAATCGAAGTCCACGAACGTGAAATGAAGCTTTAAATGAATAAACCCCTCACTTTAGACGAGACTTCTTAAGAAAAAAAATATGTTCAGTCTTGACTTGACTACTTACGAATCATCTTGATCCTCATCGTTTTTTGTATCATTCTAGAGAAGAAAAAAAGTAGAATGATAATAATAAGTAGACATATCTCTAGCTGAGGGGGTTATTCAGCTGCAGTTTTAAGATAGGTTTACAAAGTAAAGTACCTATACAAACGTGCATCGTACATGAAAAGAATGAGATCATTAGCTAACACACTGAAAGCGGCGGCATTAGTGGCATCGGCATCATCATATCAGTTCCCTCTTCACTACCACTACTCCGCTTTTTTTTTGTCCTCGACTACGTGCGTGTGTAGAATTTCCATTCAACAGCAATCTCAATTATGATTTTTAACTTACTTAAGAAAAGGCACAGAAAAAAAAAGAAAGTTGGGAGTTGGGATGCTCTTTCCAGAGAGAATATTAGATAGACGCTCCACGGAATAATGTTATGATGAGCTTGAAATTCAATGATTACACTTGATTCAGTTGCTGATACGTTTAATGACTCGCTGCCACCGCACTTTACTGCACAGCATAACCACCGCAACCAACAAACGCTCAGCTCGACGACTCACAAAGTCTTTTTCAACCTTATTCTTTATTCTTTCACCAATTTTTATCACCAAAAAAAAGGAGAATCCCAACTTTCCCCATCCCCGCTATTTTCTGTGAGAGGATTCTCATTAGTGGGAAAGGTGAGGTGTGCGCCATAAAGTACGTGTACAGTTTTGATGAGGGTTTTTTCTTCTTCTTCTTTTGGTGATGCCGGCACAAAAGGAAATGATGTTTGCTTTGCTAATATATGCGTGCTAAACATGAAGGCGGCAATCACCATTATTATCATCATCATCATGAAGGAATATGAAAGGAAAATGCAATGTAGCAGAAGCACAGAAGGATCTGTATGTAAACTTGATGGAAATGCCATGGAGATAAGAAAACATGCCTATATATCTACATGATTTCAAAGCAAAAAAACGGATGCACCATTATATTTTACTCCTCGCATTGGACGATTATCATCCTCATTTTTTGTAAAAGAAATACTACTTCCTTTCCCTTGATTGAGGCACGATAATGATAAAATTCGAATTCATTCATGCATTTAGAAAATTAGGTTTGAATCGCCTAATGGGATTATTAATGGGAATCTGAAGGTATGAGCTACTAAATCCATCGGTTTTTTTTGAAGAACTTTCCGATAAACTACTTATCTTTAGGCATATATAATTTTTTCTCGATGTTGCTGTCAAATATTTAGTGTTTAAAACAGTCATAAAATGTTTTAAGCGAGTTTTGTAAGCTTTAAAAACACTTTTAACAAAATGATCATCTGTCGTTCATTTGTTCTACGTTCCCCCATTTTTGAGGTAAAACGGAAGTGCATATTAATCCGGTATCTTTAAGTTAAACAATGCTTATTTTGCTTTTTTAAAAAAACTTCTTTTACAGGAGATATACTGTATAAAAGGAAAACATTTTTTATATTCCACTGCACCTAACAAACTTACTTTCTTTTTACATCACTTTTGGGCTTTGGGTGTTGTAAAATAATCAAGGAGAGAAAAAGAGAATCAGCCACTAATGACATGCAATCAGTGTTAGACGCCAGGAGAATCCATTATGAGATTGGATTTTGGACCGCTTACCCCAACTTTAGTCAGCACATACACTTCCTAAGCTAATAGTATTGTAAGTATGCATAATACTTACACGGCAAGCTTTACTGGTTGCTACACTCATCTCATCTTGATATTACTTTTACCTTATCAGCTACTTATAAAATTGGAGAAAATCTTCTTTTGTTTCTTATTTACTTTGCGAAGGTGAGTCTAAAAATGTGGGATTACAAGATTGTCTATACCTACCCAATTCATTTACTAATGTGAAGAACGACATGTTCTCATACACCAACTTCCCATTTTTTGCCATGCATTATAAAATTCTTCAGGCTAACATCATTTAACATGAAAAAACACGGCAATAAAAATGTGTTGTTCATCAATTATCCTTAAAAATATCTCGCCATAGAAAAAAAAAAAAGATAATCGGACCTTATGTCTTTTTGCAATTTTTCTACAATTTATTGTGTCGCATTTTCTACAAATGAAATCATATTACATATTTCAGTTACCAATAAAATGGAATTAATGATGATGAATGTGATGTCGCATTCTTTCTCAGTCTCTTTAGTTTAGTCTGCAATGACCACTATTATCGTGATTTTTATTGAGTCGTTCATTTTTCTCACTTTGTTACACGATGAAAATGGCAGCAAGCTGCTGCGCTAGAGGAATGTTCATCATGAGCAGATGAAATGTAGCGTAACGCGATAAAAATTGTTTTTAATAATGTTACTCATGCCAACTATATAAATTTGTTACAAACACATATTTCATTTAGCGAAAAAAATGTCCAGTCATTCTGTTTTTGGTCCCTTACAAACTTTTGTTTTTACGTAATAATAGTGCAAAAAAATAGTGTCCCGATTATCACATCACATCTTGGATAGTAATTTAATTCCAGAAATCCTAGAACTACAGTCAAAAAGGTTGATACTGTCGTCATGAGAAAAATACGTGGGCACAAAAAACAGCTTTTTAAGTTTTTAATAACTTAAATGACTTAGGTTTCATTCAGCTTCCACAACTTCCTTTGTTCTTAATGACGGAATTAACTATAATTTTTATTCAAACCAACACAGATTTTTGCGACCAAAATTGGACAAAGCTACCTTTTCATGTGATAAATATGAAATTAGAGGGGAAAACTATGGTTTGAAAAATCAAACGCATTTTTTGGTCTACAATCCCTATCATTTTTTGGTTTAATTTGTTTAGCTTTGTAAAAAGGAATAAGTCATAACTTAATGTTTTGACGTAGTTTGAACAAGTTTATGGCTGCGGTATTATTCCTGGAAATAAACATGTACAGCTCGTCTCCCTCTCTGAACGATGTAGTTATCCGAAAGTTGGCCAGCTTTGTTTGAGTTTTGTGGTGAGGCATGTGAGAGACTGCTCATTTATTAAGTTTTCCTCTGCCACTAATCATGTGCCAGTCAGGGTACCATTACCACCAACCTCATCTCATTCTCATCTCGAGGAAATCATCCTATTGAGTGATTAGTTTAATTAACCTTTTCTCTAAGCCGTGTGAGCCCTTCTTCCCTTTCACGCTTTGAAGTCATGGGCACCAGCATGTCTAAGTCTGCTACTCTGCTCAATGAATGAGTATGAGAGCAGAATGTAATTTTAGGTAATTACGTAATTAAGGTTAGTTAGCTCCGTATGATTTAACAGATTTTATACTTAGGTGAGTCAGCAAACACAAACGTGCAATTAGCCGTAGGTAATGCATCAATGCGGTACACATCTACGAGCAGACATCAAGCTCTTACGTTCTTTCTATGCTTTCAACTTCAACCGCTTCAAAATTAGGAGAAGGGAACTTTTCCTTACCGATAGTTGTGCAGCAACACCACAGAAGAGAGGTTGCAGGTTTTTGAAGAGATGAAACCTGAAGAAGAAAAAAAACAATCCGAAAGTAAATATTTTGTTCAAGGAGTAAAAAATCAAGCATTTTTAGGAACGGATTAAATAAATCATGACTTTTGGTTTATATAAATTAATTAATGCAATTAAGTAATACAGTTTAAGAAAGTTGCCACTTATATAAAAAACATTTGAGATACAGAATCACAAGAAAAGAAGAAAGAAGCAACAAAAGCTCGTCTTTTCATACGTAAGGGTGGTTACTCACCGTTTAACTTTTCTCCTTTTGCTGCAACAGCCGATTAGAGGTTGACAGGAAAAGAAGTAACTTTCTGTAGACTTATTTCCTTCGGATTGTTAAGAACAACGATTCCTCCAGCGGAAAACAGCACGAGACCGGATCGTCTGTCTGTCTTGGACTTCTCCAAACTTGATTATTACGCTCTATTTATCGTAGAATACAAGGAAAATGTACTTCGTACAAGAAAATGGACAATTTTTTTTCTCTGTTTTGTTCTGATCGTGAGTAAATGACGTGGTTGGCTGAACGTCCAATAATATATCGTTTCTTCTTTTTTTCAATAGTAGCTTTGTTGATAAATATTGTCTATTTATGTTGCTTATACTTTTTTCACAGTACTTTTTCTCCCTTCACACAAAGTGGATAAAGATGAGAATGGAAGAACTAGACAAGTTGCAAATTGCTCTTGGCATGTCGTCTGTCAAACGGTAAAGTTTTCTCACACTTTGTCTTCTTCTACCCTTGTTTCTTTCTTTTCTCTTCTTGCTTGGTTGACAAGTAAACCGGGGTAGTTTTTTGTTCCTCGATGTTTTTGTTTTTGTTTCGCTGGGATACTCACTAATATGATGCTTTTTCTTTGGAATTATCTCTTGACGAGCCTAAAATTAATTCAAGAACAGTCAAAGAATAACAAGGAAAAATGGGGAAGTTTAAGAGTTTGAAATGGATTTATTGCATACAGACAGAGCCTTCTTTTCGTTCTCTTTTCTCCCGTTTTTTTTTGTGTTACGTTATACCTACTAAAAACGTAAAGCGATTAGCCAGTAAGTTTGTTTCACAGGTGACGACGAGGAAACATGTCTTATTTTATTAAGAGAGTAAATACACTAGTTCTTCTGGACAAGTCCACTTCTGGTAAGTGGAGAAAAGCCCTTAATTGCCCTTTTCACCAGATTCCATATGTGTTGGAATTTGTAAATCCTAAGCCTCTCTCTTGTAGACAATGGTCTTTTTTGTACTCCTACACTTTGTTTTAATTTTTTAGAAAAGCGTGAAAGAACAGTTGCTTTTGACTTTAAAAAGTAGCCTAAGTCCAGATTTACTTGTTTTCTTTAAATGTTTTTGTAAATATAAACAAAAGTGATTCTAGTTCAACATAAAACCTTTCTTGTTTTCCACTAATTCATGTGAAACAAGTGTAGAAGAATTCCTTTTATTTACTTTCTTTCTACTTTCGAAAGGCAAATACAATGTCACAGGGAGAAAACGTTTTACAAACGGGAAAAGTGGAGAAAGAAAAGCGTCTGTTCAGGGTTAGAAAAAAATATTTGTGGGGTAATACGAGACAAAAAATCTGGTAAATTTGTTAGCTCACTAGTGGTTTTCCTTGTGAATGTGGCTGAGAAGAGGGTTTAAGTAAGTTGTGGATTTTCTTCCAGATTCAGATTCAACCTCTAACACGGACAAAAATGAACAGAGAAGCAGTTCCAGGTTCTCGATGAGGTTTTGTACTCGATTTGGTTACACACCAGAAAAAGAGAAAGAAAATTTGAATAGGGGAAGAGAAACACGTTTTCTCGTCGAGAGAAGTGGCTTGCTTGCTGGGTTGATGAGAAATGAAAGAGGAGAGCAAGAGTTTAGGAAACTATTTTACTCTGTCAACGTAATAGCCAAAACTGCTACAATTTCCTCTATCTCCGTTTAACTTAAATACTGTTTTTACACAATCTCATACTGCGACAAGTACAAAAACAAGTAAGTAACATTCTCTCTCTCTCACTCAAACTCACTTCATCACACAGTATTACAAGGGAATATATATTCCCAATCTTTTTGTAAAAACGTTCTCACACCAACAAAACAACCATGATGCGCGATGGATGGAGGGCTAGGCGAATGCTTTTGAACAAGAAGGGACCGGTGACGGTGGTGGTGTGCATTGCATTCTTTTTTTCATTCATTCATTTGATTTTAGTGGATCGTGTTGTATTCCTCGAGTGGTGGTGGTTGCTGTTGCTGGTGGTTTTTGTTTGCCCATTTCACAACCAAAAACTGTGGAGTAATGCATGTAATTCCAAATGTTACTGTAGATCTTTTAGAGGGTGATGGTTTTCTGTGAGGGTTTCTTTCTCGCATTACGTGCTTAAATTTTTTAAATGCTTTTCCATTTTTACAGCATCAACATTTTTTTATAAACAAAAGGAAGAAAAGCAAAATCTTTTAAATATAATTTTTTAAATCACAATCCGAGGATGACCTGATGAAAGAAACTTTTTTGTGCCAATTAAAAAAAATTATTAGATTTTAATAAAGGATGACTATAATCTTTATTCCGTTACATCAACCATAAAAATAACATTCAAATTTAAAAAAAAGTATGACTAAAACAAGCACGAACACATTTTAAGAGGTCTAAGTAATTATTTATTGAACTTAAGTCGTTTGGCAGCAATTAAAAATGTTTCAATTAGGAAAATATACAAAAAATAAAGTTGGAAAAGATACAAGTTTGTAACTCATTAAATTACCTTGGCAGACTTTTTTGCAAGAGGGTGACAAGTAATAAGAACTTACCCCTTTTAAATCTATTCAAACTCACTGTCACCCCGAATGCCTTCCCGAATTATCCTTCCTTTTTTCTTTTTAATCCCTCTCTGCTTTCTTTAACACTTCCTTTTCTAAAAGTTTTTCAAGCGCGCCAAGGGAGCCAAAAAGAAACAGAAAAACAAGAAGAGTCAACAAAAGTTGCATGAAGATGATCTATAAATTGAAGAGACTCTACATTAGATGGATGTAAATGCTCCATTTTAAAATATCCTCAAAAGTGATACTGCAACAACTTTTTTGAGAAATCATTTGGCAAATTAAAGGTGGCTTCCCAAAAATTTTCAACTTTTCTCTTTAAATATTGTCGCCCCAAAGGTGACCAACTAACTACCTATAAGCTAAAAAGTACTTCAATGAATGGTGTTACAAAGTCAAAGAAAGCTTTTGGAATGCATACCTATGTCTTCATCTCCCATGATGATCCGGAAGAACTTGAGGAATAGTAAAAGCCCGTCTTTACTTTTTACATTAGGCTTGAACTAAAGAATACCATTATTATGTACTTTATTATTATCTCTATACAAAAAATGCTTATTCCTTTCTAGTTTGTGTGTCTAGAGAATAAGGCAAGTTGAAGCTGATGACGACGACAAGGATGATGATGCTCTTAGAATGAAAATGTTTCAAGATAAAAAGAAAGCGAGTAAGATAAAGTCAGGTAAAGGAGTCCCAATCCACAATTATCGTGAGATTTACGCAGCCAAGTCAAGTCAGAGCAACCAAAGGCTTATTCGTAAGGAAAGGTTTGTTCGAAGTGTAGAAAATTTCAATGAATCTGATAACACTGAAACGAGCAAACGTGGCGAGAGGGGTAAAAAAAGAATTGGATGGCAGAGAACTTGGTGGTTTTAAATACAAAAAGGATGATATCTACATCTACTCAACAAACTTATCATATTAATATAAATCGTAGAAAATTTGGAGGAAACAGTTCTTTTGGGAAAATTGTCTCTGATCCTATTATTATTTTTTGTGAATTCGTACCCTTGCAAATTGCACTATAATATACTTAAACGAACTTACACAAGAATTGCATCTTTCGAATTCTAAAATTAAAACTTGTTCGAAAAGTCGCTAAATTGTTTTAAAATTCTGTTTTTCAGAGTCTGTGACAAAACAAAACGAATCTAAGATACAATGTAAGAATTTTACAATAATTTAGGAATACCAGCATGCAAACCCACTTCTGAGTTTTCTTTTGTGTGTGCCGATTTGAGCTTACGATTTGTGATCCCCTTCGAAAGAGATATAGCCTTGTTTGTATGCTTTCCATTTGTTTTTGAACTCCAATTTTTAAAAAAATCGTTTCAATCAAAAGTAATCGGAAATCGCAAGAAAAGATTAGCACATAATTTATCCATTTGAATTAGTTTCGCATGAACAAATTCTTTTAATTCATTTACAAATCCATCCATCCATTTCACAATTACCATTATTATTGTGGTGGAAAAAGTACGATGGATGATTAAAACAGAAATAAGAAGTCACACTTTTGTTCCACACATTTCTCCACTTATCCAATTTTTTTTTCTTGATTACAGTGATTATCATCATCGTAAAACAAGAGTCGGCAACATCATTATCATCATTGGATTCGTCCCCTTTTTACTCCTCTCATCATTGTAAAAAGACTAATGCAGTTAGAACGAGTGTATAAATAGTCTCTTTGAGGATTCCGAGGAGAAGGATCTCATCTCATGAAGAAAAAAAAAGACTCTCATATCTCATTTGGCGACTCAACAAAAGGCACTTGTTTATTACTGTTATTGTTTCTCCAAATTCTACTTTTGTTCCAAGTAGTTTGTGGAACAAGAAAACAACTTAAAGTTGTACATGCTTGCTCCACTTGGACATTTATTTTTCGAAGCTTTTTATGCTTCAGCGGTGCACCCCCTTTGCTTGTACTTTGGAATAAAAAAAGAAGGAACGACGACGAGAGAAATGTTTTGTAAATAGTGGCGAACGGACTACTAAGAAATGAAGTTGTGGAGAAAGAAGATAGAAAGGGAAAGATAGAGACAAGACAAAATATATTAACTGATAAAACAACTACTTATGTGCTTGTGTAGATTTGTTGGAAACCTTATCTCAGCAGCATTTAGAAGCCAATTATACATAACAACTGTGCTATATTATGCCATTTTCCAACCGTGGCAACCCCTACGTCTACGCGCTCTCTTGTCTTCATTCTTTTTCGCTTTTTCTTGTAACTAATGCTCTTCCCTTCTTGTCTCCTTTGCTCCCTTGTGCCAACAATAAATGGGCAATGCAATATTTGATGTTGTCTCCTTGGGCAAACTTGAACACGAGAAAGTAAAAGTAAAACTTGCATTGAATGTGTATGCATGTATCCTTCCTGCCTTTCTCTTCTTCTTCATCTTCTTTGTCCATCCAATCCTTATATGAAATGTATGTGTGTACATCTATCTACATTACATCATCATTTACTTGCGGTTTCCTTCTATCATGTTTCATGTCCTCCTTTTTAGTTAATAGTACTCTCACAAAATACAATTTGAGTAAATTTCATTGCAATTTCCTATTCTTCTTCTTCTTCAGCAGCAGCAGCAGCAGAAGAAGAAGAAGAATCAACTTATTCTTTTCTTTTCTTCTTAAAAATTCCTTTCTCTTTTCCACACTCTCGTTCATCGTTATTGCCCCAGCTATTATTGCGAATTGTCGGTGTAACTTTGTGGTGACGATTATTGAGGTTCTCCTAATGTTCTCTTATATGAGTCCACACTGACTTGACTTTAGCTTGGTTTTGTCGTTCGACTAAAAGGAGGGGAGAATTAAAACACATTAATATTACATCATTATTATGTTATATATGTATGTCGGTATACATTTGTGTGGGCATGCATGCTCCTTTGAAAATCTAGCTTACCTATGCATGCTAAAGATTTAATCGTGCATTAAAACAAAGTTAAATATCTAGTTCGTGTTCCTCCCTCCCTAACTTACTACTCCTCTTTGGCTCATCAATGAACAATCCAACTTGTTTTCAATTGCACCGAAGGGATCAATGTTGGAAAGAGCTTCTCTTTTCGCTTCACTACTACTACTGCTGCCAAAGCTATCTACTGCTCATTTCCTCTTTATGATTCCAGGAGTGGAACCGGTACTAAAAACTATTCTTTCGCATTTCTCTTCTTATTATGACTCCTCGCTCTTTCTTTTATCTGAGGGGTAGGACAAATTGAGAACTGATGGAACAACCAATGAATGAATGACGAAAAAGTTATATCCTTTTGTTTGATATAGTATTCCAAAAAACTTTGAGTTTTTCAAACTTCTTCCTCTCTTTTTGTGGGGATTCGGGATGCGATGGTTTCACTTGGTGATTTTCTTTCAAGTTTTTTTTTTATTTCACGTGATAATCGCAAGAGATTTGGTCAACTTTTCTAGCCAAAAGATGCGATAAGAAAGGGCAATTTGGAATCATAAGAACATTTAAGTGATGCACTGAATCTCTGATACTAACTGGACAAAAAAAAAGATTTTACTTTTACTGCTATATTGCTTCTGCTTGATTACCACAAGATTTTCTTTCCAGTTTTTGTCTTTAGAATTTGAGCTGAGGAAAGCTACCTTATCTCTTAACAACAAATGGGCTTACAGAGATAGCAACAGTAATAATAACAGTAGATTTTAGTATATTTAGCTTCAGGCCGTGTGGTCAGCGCTCTCCACCACTACCACAAATCCTTCAATTCCTCTGGATCAGCATTTGAAATGATTCAAAAGTTTGATATTTGATAGTTCCAAAAAATAAGTACCGTCTATGAGATTGAGGCTAGTTTCTGCATGAATCTGGATTTTCAATTCTGATATGCCTGCTAACCAAGCTTTTTGTTGTGCCACATGCATAGTTTTACTTGCCCCAAATGTTACAGGAACAAAGGAGTGAATATACAAATATGTATGCACTATTGGAATACTCTGATATCATTGAATTCTCCTTCGATTGGAAATTGACGCTTTTTTAGTTTAACCAGAAAAACATTGGACGCAGCGATTTTCCAAGTATTCGATTTTTTGCCAATGTATCTGGTTTGAACCTTACTGGACTGGTGGAGGTAGAAGTAGATTGTACTATATTTAGAGCTGTCAGGATAGCACCAATTAATTAACCCAGAAAATGATGGGAGATTTAATTATCATTTCATTTTCATAATGAGACTTATGAGATGAATGGGAATTTTTTGACGAGATAAGGCTTTACCACGTACAAGAAAATTGTGATGTGATGAGGCTCACGTACGTCATAGGAAGGAGGATGACCCTTGAAATTCTCGATGGCCACATTTAATATCACTTGCTGGTGCTATAAGTATAAGGAACAATGGCAAACATATTCTGATATTTTGTTATTTGAGTTGAAAAATGTAAATGGTTGTTTTGTCTTTAGTTATTCCTATCATAATAACTTAAACCTTTATGGACATGGATTTGGCATTGAGATTTCGATATAAAAATGCATGCTGGGAAGACGAAAACAGAGGAATATTGATGTTATGCGTCAATGCAGTAATTGTAATTGTGATTACATTCCAAACCCAATGCAAAGCATTAATATTCAAAATAGCTTACTTAATCACTCAGGCCATAAGAGATAATTGAATATCACCACTCAACTCAATCTCCCGTTATGATTGTTTACATAAGACATGCCTAACTAAAATGAGTGCATAAATCTAAAATGGATATGCGTTTAAGAAAGTCTTATTGTATTTGATTTATATAAATTTTTATTGGAATTTTCATAACGAAGTTATAAGTTTTCTGTACAGAATCATTCATATTTCATATTATCAAGGTAAATATTTAAATTCACGTTGCGCAGGTAGACTCAGGAATTTTGATTTAAATAACTTTATTTTTATTATATAATAAAGTATGATTCACTAGAAATTTTGTTTGATTAGAGTTATCGATGTGGTAAACTATGGTAAATTTTTCTTGTTTTGTGTTTCTTCAAATAAAAAGACATGGCGAAGCAGTCCTGCAGCTAGAAAAAGTTTTTTGATCAACAACAGGGAATTTGAAATGATTGTGATGTCTGTTTGATTGTAGCATTGGGAAAAAAATGCAATAATATAATATACTAGTCAACACAGGTAGTAATGGATTCTATCTACATCATATAAGCATTACAGCGATGGAAATTATCGACAATTCTGCTCTCAAGTGGTCCTTGAGTTTCAAAAGAAAAAAACGGCCTGTAGAAAATAGTATACTATATAACATGAGTTTAAAAATAATACATCTTGCTTGCTCACATTTGTGTTAATTCATAATTAGAAATACTATAAATGCAGTATACTGCTTCGTAATTCAATAATAAGTAGTGTTAAGTTGCTAATGTGAATGATTCCAAACTAAATGACTCAGAGTAGTAGGTCAGTACAGATTTTCATTTCATGGAGAGCTTTTCTTCACTCGGCGCAGGCCAAGTCCTTGTCGAAGAGATACTCTCCCAAGCCAGTTCCCACGCGCTTTAGCTTCGTCACCATTTCAGACAGCTCCTTGATCGCGTGCACTTGCTCCTCCAAGTAGTTGCTCTCCAAGAAATCGCAAAGCTGAGGATCATTGCAGGTGCCAGCAACGCTGTGGAGTTCCAAAAGTGTCTGCAAGTTTATGTTTAAAAAATTACATTTATGAAGTCATCCACAAAATAACCTTAAATATTTTAATTTAAACATGATCTACGATGCATACTTTGATAAAATAATACAAAAGATAAAGAGGTGAGAGGTACTTACACAACATGACAAAATAATGCATAACATGAGAGGCAAAAAACGCTGTTGATTTTTTCGTGGAGTTGAATGAATGCAAAAAGATTGTTGCATTATTGTAAAGTGGTACGACAGGGCATGCAACTTCAACTTCACTAATTTTAAGTAGACCAGAAGCATTCAGCATATCATATCAGTTCAGTTCACTACTAAAGCAAACAAAAATGGTGATATGATCTAATAAACTGCAAAGTCACCTATAAAATGATGATGTGATGCCACTCACTCCACTCCACAAGAAAATCAACTACGCAGATATTTTATGAGTAGGTACTTACCATAGCCATGTACACGTAACTCGCGTAAAGTTCCATGTTGATTTGCATGTTGATCTTTGCTTCGCAATCCTCATGGAAATTTTGGCGAGCCAAGGATCCGTTACCGTTGTTTGCCATGGTTGATGATAAATATCTTGCCGCTGATGTAACAAAATTTCGATATTGAATGTAATTCAAGGAGCCGGGCTTGTGACTGGCGTTGTGGAGTTTGATAAGCGATGACAAAGTCGAGTATCTTCCGATAACTAGAATAGAACCATAATTTTTATTAGACGAGGAATAAAAATGCAACTATACACTAAAATATGTAGTGTTAGAATGAGTTTATCAAAATCTAAAAGAGGGAGGGTAAGTATTTCTAATTTCAATTGAAAAATGGTAGGCGGAAATAACCTAACCTAAAAGGACTACGTGGGAAGATTAGAAAGGCCTTTTTCATCAAATTGAAAGTAATGAAATGAATACCTATTGACTGCGAGATAGATTGAGACTGTGAGACAAAATCAATTCTTTAGACAGAGTCAGCTAATCAATTCAACCCATTCCCATACAAAAAAAATCCTTGGCTGGAAAAGAAATCTGAACTGGAAGGAAAGATGACAAATGTCAATACTTACTTGGAATTAATGTTGATTTGGATGATGAGTCAGTTTTATTTTGGAGACAGAGTAAATTTCTTGAAAGCTTATAACAGGCAAAAGCTGTCCGTTCACTCACTGGCGACGCAAAACAGCACTTAACCAGAGAATCAGAATGTGCTCGCCTTTTATGCAAAGTGATAACTTCCCAACTACTTGAACGTGGAGAAGATTGGACCAACATATGTCCTTTTGTTGTTATGAAAGTCGATGTATCATTCCATTTAGAATTAGCAACAACAGCCACCACAGCTACACCAGCAAAAGAAGATGCGAGAGTAGTTCCACCTGCACCTTGACCACCAACGTCGTAGTAGGCAGTAGTAGTATCATGCTCCGTTGTATTCTTCAAGTTGGTCGTGGTACGAAGTAAAGGCAATAGTTGGCGAGAACCCCCTCCACTCCCAATGTGAGTCGACAGATCCCTCAGATTACTGCGTATGACATTACGGCATAAAGATATCACCATCCTCGTTTGTTTGCTTAATGTGGAGTGCAGCACCTGATTCTTTTTTTGTTAGCAAAACATGTTATCATGAGTTTTGGGCATGAAGGAAAATATATAAGACTCATCATCATAATATCATCTTTATACGACGAACAAAAAAGCTTACCTATATACTCGACTCGAGTCAGTAAAATATCCTTTGTTCTCTTTATGATGACGATCCCAAAACGAATGGTAAACGTAAACAAGACTTTTTTCCCTGTTCTTCTATAAAATGGCTCCTGCAAAATAAATGTGACTTTCTGATGCAATATTCATATTCCAAAACATTGTATAATGTAATTGTTATTTAACAGCAAACCAAACTCCAGTCAGGCACTTTCATCAAAATATCGAATTCAAATTGATAAGCTGATTGATGTGATAATCTTGTACAATTTGGTTTGTTGTTCTGGAAATCGATGTAATTCAGTCAACAAGAACAAGCTGAGCTGTAGTAGTAGTTGGTGTTTAGGTCATGAATCCTGGATTTATATTCATGATTTCCCTTACTCCTTATGGGCGGCAAATTTGTGTATTCAAAATGTCAATAGAACAATGGATGGATGGAACAAAGATGACATATGACATTGACATCTAAGGAAAATCACAGTTAATCAAAAGTTGATTGACTAACATCGCTTGACTTCGGAGAAAAGATTTTGCATCCGATAAAAGTAGTATTGCTACATTTCACACATTCACACTTACCGCAACACCTTCCTTCTTTCTAGAAAGAATTTTTGACAGGATCATTGCTAGAGATGTCATTTTAAGGCAAATGCCTTTTCTTCTAGGATTGCCCCATAAGCTTAGAATTTGGTATGTGAACGAATCATAAAAAATGGATTCAAATGA